>VMDR010008686.1:0-35811 GCA_007922815.1 Macrotus californicus | reverse complement strand
CCCGCCACGCGAGTCCTCTCCGCCCCTCCTACCGGTCTGGATGTATGTTTCTTAGTTTCTTGGTTGTCGGACTTCCATACGGCTCGATTTTCTGTCAGTTCTGGTTGTTTTTTCTTTTAAAATTTGTTGTTGTCCGTCTTTTGGTTGTGCGAGGAGGCACAGGGTGTCTACCTACGCCTCCATCTTGGCCGGAAGTCCCACATAGACAATCTTATCTGCAAGTGACAGTGGTCCGTTTCTCCCTGTAGTTTCTCTTTTGTCTGACGGCACTGCAGTTCAGTGCTGACCAAGTGTGGTAGAGAAAGTGCCCTTGCCTCGTTCCCGACCTCAGAGGGCATGTGTTTGAGACTTCCCCATTAAGGCCGATGTTTGTTATGGGGTTTTTGTTGATATTCTTTATTAGATTAAGAAAATTGTCTTCTGTTTCAGTGTACTAAGACATTATTTTTAAGTTAAAGGTCAATTTTGAATTTTATCAAAAGAATTTTCTTTAACTTTTGAGATCATAGGGTTTTTCTCTTTCAGTCTTCAGTGTGACAAATGAGTAATTTTTCTAACGTTAAACCATATTATATTCTTGGAATACCCAAATTAGACATGATGTGTTACAATTTTTCATACATTGATGAAGTCAGCGGGCAAATCTTGTGCTTAAGAGATTGGTCCTCAGTGCAGCTGGCATATTTCCCATTCTTGCTTCCACTAAGGGTGTAGCCTGTTCAAAGTCAAACTTTCTTAGGCAGCTTTTATAGACTCCTATTGTAAGTGATCCCATGGCTTCACAGCCTGCCCCATCATCAAAGGCAAAATAGCTCAGCAGAAGCCTTACAATAAAACTGGCAGTGGTTTCAGTAGCATGATGTCCTCCAGGTCCATCCATGCTGTCACAGAGGGTAAAACTTCCTTCTTTTTCACGGCCAAGTAGTATTCCACTGTGTAAGCATATCACAGCTATTTTATCCACTCATCTACTGAGGGACACTTGGCTGCTTCCACATCTTGGCTATTGTAAATAATGCTGCAATGAACATAGGGGTGCTGATGTTCTTTCAAATTAGTGTTTCAGGTTTCTTTGAATAAATTCTCATAAGTGGAAATTCTGAGTCATAAGGTAACTCCATTTTTAATTTTTTAAGGTAACTCCATACTGTTCTGCTCAGGGGCTGTACCAGTCCGCTTTCCCTCCAGCAGTGCCCAAGGGATTCCTTTTCTCCACATCCTTGCCTGCACTTGTTGTTTGCTGGTTTATTGATGGCCATTCTGACAGGTGTGAGGTGATATCTCATTGTGATTTTAATTTGCGTTTATCTGATGACTAGTGATGTTGAGCATCTTTTCATATGTTTTTTGATCACCTGTATGTCCTCTTTGGAAAAGTGTCTGTTCTGATATTTTGCCAAGTTTTTCATTGGTTTGTATTTTGGTGTTGACTTTTAAAAGTTCTTTATAAATTTTTGATATTAACCCCTTATCAGATGTATTGGTGAGTATATTCTACTGGGTGTATTCAATTCAGTGGGTTGTCTTTTCATTTTGTTGATGGTTCCTTTGCTGTGCAAAAAATTTTTATTTTGATGCTGTCCCATTTGTTTAATTTTTCTTTTGTTTCCTTTGCCTGAGAAGATACACATGGGGGGACCCAAAAGAACCCAGAATTTATTTATAAAAACATTTTTATTTGTTCTTACATGTTTAATCTTTAGTCACCTTCAAAGTGCTCGTCATTAGATGCGATGCACCTGTTGAGATGTTATTTCCACTGCTCCAAACAGATTTGAGCTCATCGATTTCGAGGCCTTGTAGTGCTTCTTCTGTTTTTTGTTTCCCCTCTTCCACATTGGAAAAATGTTTCCCTTTGATGACTTTTTTCATCGGGGAAACAAAAAAATAGGTCACTTGGGGTGAGGTTGGGTGTACAGCGAGGGTAAGGCATGGGGGTGTCATACCATTTTTGGTCAAAAACTGCTGAATACTCAGTGCAGTGTGGGCAGGTGTGCTCATACATCACCCATCAGGAAAGGGGCCAACTCATTGACAGAGTCTTCAAAAAAAAATTCACTGAAGCCAAATGCAGCCTCTCACAACACCACCAGCTGGTACACAGATACAGATGGGTTCCTAGAACACTCACTTAGCGGGGGAAGACTTTACTGCAAGGGGCTTGCCCTGCAGAAGATAATTTTATGGTTTTTTGTATGTGTGTCCCCCCTCATATCAGAAAAAATGTTGCTATGAGAAATGTCTGAGATTTTACCGCCTATATTTTCTTCTAGGATTTTTATGGTTTTGAGTCTAACATTTAAGTCTTTAATCCATTTTGAGTTTATTCTTGTGTGTGGCATAAGAAGGTACTCTAGTTTTATTTTTTTGCAAGTATCTGTCCAATATTCCCATTTATTGAATAAACTATCTTTAGCCTATTATATGTTTTCGCCTCCTTTATCAAACATTGACCTTAAAGGTGCAGGTTTACTTTGGGGCTCTCTATTTTGTTCCATTGGTCTATGTGTCTGTTTTTATGCCAGTGCCATGCTGTTTTGATTACTGTGGCCTTGTAGTATAGTTTGATATTAGATAGCATATGATTTCACTCATATATGGAATCTAATGTACAAACTGAAGTAATAAGCAAAATAGAGACACTCATAGCTAGAGGACAGGCTGACAGCTCTGGGGGTGGAGAGTTGGGGGATGAAGGGATTGAGCAAAGACAGAGAAAGAACACATGGACACAGACAACAGTGTGGTAATTGGTGGTAATTGGTGGAAGGGTGGTTGGAAGTGGTAGTGGGTATAGGGGCGATAAATGGTAATGGAAAGAATACAATAAAGAATAATGTAATGAAAAAACTGGCAGTGGTGCTTTCTTCCCAGAGTTCCTGTATTTGTTTTTGACCTTTGCAGAATATTTTCTTTTTGGTCACGTCAGCATTGTATTTCTTTTTCCTATCATTGTGGAGACTTTCAAACATGCACAGTAATCCGGGTCTGGCATCACCACCCTGTCTGTAGAACACCCAGTGTCCACAGTTATTCAGCATTAGCCAATCTTATTTCTATCTCCTTCCCTTTTGGGGGGTGGGGGAGGTCTTTTAAAGCAAATTCCAAACTTCATTATTTCACCTGTAAATACTTCAGCATGTATCTCCAACAGATGCATTCTTTTGAGAAAAGGAAAAACATAACTGCAGCATCAACATCTTTCAAAATTATCAACCATTCCCTAACATCAGCCCATCAGCAGGTTTCCTAGCTAGTCTTTAAGCCATGTTTTCATGGCATGTGTGTGTGTTTGAAAGAAGGTCCACACACAACACTGATCATGTCTCTCCCATGTCTTTTCGCCTTTCACAGCGCCCACTGGCTCTTCCTGCCAATAATTTGTTGACAAGCCCCAGTCTTTGTCCTGTGCAATCCCCACAATTGACTGAGCTGGTTACATCCGTGTGCCATTGTGTACCATTCTCCTCCAGCCTCTGTGTATCCTGTGAACAGATTCGTTTAGATTTGTTTGTTCACTTACTTGTTTTTTCAGAAACATTTCGCAGGTGGTGCTGTGCAACTCCGGTTTCAGCAGTGCATTTCAAAGGTGGTCTTTACAGGTTTCGACCCGCCTCTCAGTTGTATCAGGTAGGAAGGTTGTCCTGGGCACGTGGATCTGGTACTGACAGAGATGGAAGTCCAGAAGTAGTTTTTGTTGCAGGGACTGGTCTCCATTTTGGGCTCCTGGTGGCACACCCTTCTGTGATCTGGCAGCATGGTTGTCTTCTTCCCCAAACCTCTGTGTTTATGAACCAGGCAGACTCATGGTCACTTTGGTGACAGGACTGTGATAGCACCCCACATGAGCATGAAATGTCCCAATTTGGAGTGTACGGACGGCAAACCTGTGAATTCCCAGTTCACTGCTCTGTCCTCTGAACCCAGGGCTTTGAGCGGCACCTTCCCTCGAGATGTTGATGCAGAGGCCTCGATGAGCCCCTGCTGGTTACTTCCACATCCTGGTTGGCCTCTGTGGTCCTCTTGGAGGTTTGGTCATGTGTCCACAGAGACAGTTCTTAGCACAATGACCTGGCATCTTCCTCAGGTTTCTCTTGGTAAGACTTACCTCCTCTTGTACTTCACATTCCTCTCCTCTCAAAAAATTGTTTCTCTCACCTCAGCTGCAGCCCTTGCACATGGCTGCCTCTGCACACTTCTGTTGTTCTGCTTGTTTTACCCCCACTCAGGCCTCTCCCCGTGAAGCTAATCTCCAGGCCCAGTCACTGACCAGATCCCACCAAGCTTGGAGGATTGTCTGTGAATCTTCCTAAGAACCATCCTGGAGACTTCTAAGGAAATGATAATTCAGGGCAAAAAGAGCTTTTGCACTGAGAACAGGACCCCATGAGGAACACTTCTAGGCCCAAAGAATCAGGTTGATCTTCAGGAAGGTTCTTCACTAAAACCTTCTCAGTGGATATAAATCATTGGATTCTTTGCCTCAAGGGAAAAACAAATGGTTCCAGAGGTCATGGCTAGAACCAGTAACTGTTTCTCTCCCTCTTCCATGTCCCAGCCTTCTTCAGGCATGTTTCTGAGATGGATGGTCAACCACGATGAGTCTGCAGCTGACAGGCCTCCCCGAGTGGACGGAGCTCCAGCAGAGATGTCAGCAGTGCAGAGGGCACCAGGTGTTAGGCTGGTGGAGTCGGGCCAGACCTCGGTTCAGCAGCTGCAGCACTTGAGTTCTGGTTAAAAGAGAATTCAGAGCCAAGGCTGAAGTATAAGCACAAGTTTATTTAGCGAGTCACAGAGGTAGAAGTGAGCCTTGGAGTAAATAAATGGGCTCAGAAAACAAGTTACGGAAGCAAAGAAGGTCCTTGAAGCTTAGGAGAAAGAAAGAGACCAGGAAAATGTGCCCGAGGGAAAGGGGTGGGGAAAGTATGGGCATGCTAGCAGACAGAGCTGCCCTGGGCTCTCCTTGTGGAGAGTATTCATCTGGAGGTGCCAGGGGGAGGATCCCAGTAGAATATTGATCACCTTTCCCTGTGTCCTTTCAGGGTCATGGACTTTGCTGTCAGCACCAGGGCAGGTGGTCATTGATCAGCACGGCTGGTCCTGAACAGCCAGGGCGTCACTTCTCTGGTTGCACTGCTTTTCTGGTCCCAGAGCTGAGGCACCACTGAGGCCTAGATGTACCTGACATGGGTCAGAACCCCATTGTCCTGGGGGCTTCATGCTTAGGAGCTGTTCTCCCCCCTTCTTCATTCCCCTGCATGACCAGCAACAAGTCAGGGGAAGAAAGGTCAGGGGGACGACCCCACCCACTGGACCAGTGGTATGCTAGGGGAGGAAAGGTTACCCTGGGCTGAGGTTCTTGTTTTCCCAGTTTTGCCTTTTGCTAAGTGCCCGTTGTTAGGTGCCTGTTGCTAGGTGCCCAAGACTTTCTGTCCTGGCGACATTCCACACCTGGCCTATTGTCCTGCTCTGCTTATGCCTGTGTGACTGCCTACCATAGTGAGGCTTGCACACCTTCCAGGGCTGCATGAGGGCATACTCAACTTGATTTAGAGCAGAGAGGCAAGAAAGGAGAAAGGTAAAATAAATGCAGGAGCCCGACACAAACAAGGCAGTAGATGCTTTTTCTTACCATAGGCCTAGCCTCCATCTTTGGTCCACCTGTTCTCCCATCTTTAGGCAGTTTTGCAATGTCTGGCTCTCAAAAAGTGAAGAATATTCTATGAAATTAAATAGTTTCTAAAAGTCTCTCTGGGGAACCTTTTAACTTTGATCCAGATAAACCACATCATTTTCCAGTGAGTTCTTGGATCACTAGTCATTGAACTGAGCTTTGAGAAGGGGACACCATAAGAGCACAACATTCTTGTCCCTTAAGAAATGTTTAATGTATCTATTACAAAATAAGGCAAATGGTTAATAACTTTTAAAAGCTGTATATGTGATGAAATATATGTAGCCCGTACAAACTGTCTGCCGTCCCCCACTCTGGGGTGGCTGTTGAGGCTCTCCGAGGAAAGTGCTGGAAGGAATACTTTGCCCATTCTCAGTCATCCTGGAATGTGTGTGGTACATCTGCCTGACTTAGTGGCCTACAGGAAGAAGAATGTTATTTTTTCCTCAATTTTTATTTGTATTTTCAATATTGTTGCAAAGCTAAAGAAAATGACAAACTTTTGCTTGTGCCCACCTCTCTCTGTTACCTTTTCTGTTTGTTTCTCATCTTGGCCTATCTCAGAAGTATTTGAGACTTCTGACCTATGGATTTTTTTTTAAATCACAAATGTTCTGTATATTCCGGCACAGGGAAGGTATCAGTGATTGACGGACAGGTGATGGATGGTTGGTTGAATGAGAGGTAGGTGGAAAAAGGTAGACACTTCCAATGTTATCAGATACACAAATAGACACTATCTCTCCCAATCCCCTTAAGAGGTGTATGTGTGTGTGTGTGTGTGTGTGTGTGTTTCTCACCTAGGTTCCCATCAATAACCAGCATCTGTGTTAGGGACTGTGAGTTCCTCTGGTCTTCCAGTCATTCACCTCTGTGTTGCTGACAGTGGAAGTCCACAACAGATATGTGTTGAGCGGAGATTGTGCCATGTATTAGGTGTGGTCGAAGCCCCTGTGAAAAGCCAGGCATTTGGAGTCTCTGTACCATCTGTTGACTTTAGACCAAAATCTAAAAAGGTCTCTTCAGCTGTTTGCTTGAGCACAGGAAGGTGCTCTTTCCAAAATGACTAGAAGATAAACCGAAATAAAGGCAGTTTTTTCTTTCTCTCCGTGCTCTTGGTCTGGGTCTCTGTATCCTTGCACATCAGGAATGCTGGTGTTTGGGCTCATGAAACTGAACCCCCTGATATTAAGCACAGACCCTCCAGTACCCCAGTGTAACCAAAACACAGCTTTGGCTGCCTGCCACAACAAAAGCCAAATTTGTGAGACAGGTGCTGGTGCAAAAGGAAAGAGGTGTATTTAGGGGCCATGGCCTGGGAGAATGGTAGACTCCTGTCTCAAGTACCACCACCCCACCCCCCACTTCTTGGCCAAGCCTGCAGTTCTAGGGAAGGGAAGGGCTTCAGGATAGGGAATGTAAGGCTTTTTTTCTGTATCCACTTGTTGTGCTAGCTTATGGCATACTTGAGTCCTGCCCACTCATCTTTCTAGCTGTCAGGACACTCACTCCTGTCCATTGATCTAGCTTTTGGTGTGCTCTGTGCAAGAACTCCCCCTGCACCAACTTGGCCATTGTGGAGACTCCCTGCTGCTCCCTGACTGTCTAAAGTAGTTTGGAGGGGGTCTGCAGGACCCAGCATCAAGAAGCCTGGACATTCTGCATCCCTCAGCCTGGCTCCTAATGCTGGAAATGGCACACAGTGCCTGCACATCTGATGGAGCTGGTTGGAGTCTGCAGGACACGCCTGGATCCCAGTGTTCCCACATCCTTTGTGTAGCCCACCCCACTGAAGTGGCCAGCAGGCCCACACTCTCATGGCTAACTGTTGTAACAATTCCCCTCTTCTAAACTCTGGGCCCTGTAGTCTTACAAGGGTATGGATGTTGTCAGGGGGGCATAGTCTTACCTATCCCTGGGTCCAGAGATTCTTGTTATCTACTGAAGGAAGAAGGGCATCAAGACTGGAGGGAAGCCTTTACGTGAGGGATGATTGTTGTCTGCCCTTCAGAAGGCGTCATACTTGATGTCTCAAGGATGGCTCTGCTGAACAAGCAAAGCTGACAAACTGCTTCATATTCGGGAGGTGGTGTTGCAGATGGGCTTCTAAAGTGAGACCTATTATGTAGACAAGCCCTCAAGTATTTAGTGAGAGGGGTGTGCCAAGGAGTGCAGGGGGAATTGTAATGAAATCAGAAACTGGAGTGTCTTAAAGCTCTCCATGGCCTAATCCTGAGTGAGACTTTGGGTGGCACTCCCAACCATGGGTTAAGTTTGCCAAGACTTTCTATCAGCCATCGAGCTCCTCGGGCTTTGTTTCAGTTGGAATCCCAGGTATGCCACTACGTGTTTGCAGATCTGGGTATTTTCTGGTGCCTTTGGGTCAGCATCAGTGTGCGTGCGATAGGCTTAATAGAGCCTTTGTAAAAATTCAGAAGAACCTTTGCTTGGCTTCTATTGAATAGCCTGTCTTATTCAGGCACCCGTTTCTTAATATGCAATATTCTAGGAAGGCTAGGTCCCTGCTATCTGGGTCCCAGTTGGGCTCTGACAAGGGAATTGTCCCAGCTGGGTTGGAGGTCCCATTGGGATTCTCTTGACGGAGAATGTAACTAGCCACTTTGCATCTGCTGTTAGCAGATGTTATGGTGAGCCTGTTCATCTGCACACTTTGGGTGGTGAGTAGCAAAAATGGAAATGATATCATCTGCCATTATCTGAGGATCATCCCTGTATGAGGGGTTGGAATTCTTCCAATTTAGTAAATCTGAAGTGGAAAGTGGAGTGTGGGCCCAACAGTAGCCAGTGGGCTGGCCTTTCTGGTCTATTCTACCTATAGGGTATTGCCTCACAGGAAATTGTTCTACTCTGGACAAGGTTGCTTCCTGGCCAAATTGGGTGCCCTACCAGGTCTTCAAGGGGAAGACCATTCCTTCATCATATAGGGGTGGGGCTGTGGCCCCTCTGGGACCTACTTCAGGAGTGGTGTCAGGGGAAATCTTCCTGCTGCTAATTCTGGGTCCCCTGGGTTCAGAGCATTAAAAAGACTCATCTCCTCAGTTTTCTTTTCTTCCTCTGTCTTACTATAAGGGAGGGGTTTTGAAGCCATTTTCCATCTTTGTATCATTAGTTTGTTCCCTTTCTTTGCCTAATCTTTATTGTTTAAAGGCATAAACTTCTGTACATTAGGGATTTCACCCCATTTTCCTGACTGTTGGCAAGACAATTTCAGCTGTGTGATATTGCAGTAATTTAGGGAACCCTTTAAGGGCCGTTTTCCCTCATAGTCGGTAGTATACTTGGCCAAGCAGTGTCACAACAGAAAACCAATTTCATCTTAGCGATTGGATCATAGCTATACATGGACCAATCTGCTAAAGTTAGGTCCAGTGGGCCCCTTCAGGAGCTGAAGCAGAACACCCCTGATCACACCAAAGTACAAACCCAAAACCATAACCATAGAAAGACCTCAGACAAAGTGGGGACATCTGAACAAAACTTGGATCCATAATTCCGTTAGTTCGAACGAGTGCTCACAAGTAAATCCTAGCATCTTATCTCCTGCCAACCTTCACTGCAGGTGGGCTTGACCAGACCCAAAAGGCACAAAGGCCAGGTGGCATGAAGCCAAGGGGCAGGGACAGCCTACCAACTAGTACTGCAAATGGTCCTAACTGGACCCAAGTGGCACAAAGCCCAAATGACATGGAGCCCATGTGGCACGACACCCAAGCAACAAAGATCCTGGACCACTGGTGTGCACATCGTTCTGATTACCTGGTCTTGGAGTCTGCTCCACAGAGACTCCTTTCCTTTCACCAGCCAGGCATTTCAGGAGGCCGATTGCTGGTGAAGGAGTGAATGGAAATACTTTGAGAAAAGCCCTTGGCATCTGCTGGAAAGTCCCCGTAGTCCCACTCCTAGAGCAGCCTGCCACAAGCAGCTGGAACCTCAGCCCAGGTCCTCCAGGACTTACCAAGGTTCACGCTGTCTCTTTGTGGTTGTGAAAAACTGTAAGAGAAAATGCAAGTTCAGCTGCCTTCCACAACAGAAACCAAACTCATCAGACAGGTGCTGGTGCAAAAGGAGAGGCTTACTCAGGTGCTGGGACCTAGGAGAATTATAGACTCATTTCTTAAATAATATCCCTCTTTCCTGCTCAATCCCACAATTATAAGTAGGGGAGCACTTCTTTCTGTCCAATTATCTTGCGAGCTTTTGGTGCACTTGAGTCCTATCCATGCGTCTTCCTAGTTTTTCGTGTGCCCTGGTAAAAACCTTCCCTCCTGCCGTCTTGGGCAACATGGGAGACTTCCCAGCACTTTCTGACTGTCTGTGGTACTGAGGGGGCTGCAGGACCCGCCATGAGGAAGCTTGGAGATCCCACAGCCCTCAGCCAGCCTCCTGATGCTGTACACAGAGCCCGCACATTTGAGGGAGCCGGTTGGGGTCTGTGTGGCATGCCTGTGTCCTCTGTGTATCCCCTGCACAACCTACCCCTCCAAGCATCCAGCCAGCCAGGCCAGGGCTGTGACTCACAGGCTGCCTACAGGAACACCAGGAGTTGTGTGCCAGAACCATGCAAGCTTCTTTCCTGCCTCCTTCCTCTCCCCTTTTTCTGTCTCCTTTTTACATCATGAAGAAACTGATTTGAGTGTGAAAGGAGGAATTCTCAAAGGCAAGGGACCTTCTCATATTTGTACCCAAGGCTCTCCCTGCCACCAGAATCTGCGGGGACCCCCTGCTGCTTCGTGTTTTTTTTTTTTCTGGCCCATCTCACCTAATTGGAAATTGCAAACGCCAGTCCCACTGCCACTTCCTATCCTCTTCCCAGAGTATTTCTTCACAGCACTTACTCTCTTAATAGTCCTTAATAATAAGGATTTATTTTCTATATATCTCTCTCCTCTTCTAAAATGTACCAGCTATTGAGTCTTTTATTAAGACTGTGGGAGGGCTGCAGCTGCTTCTGCCTGGGCTAGCCTTGGGGGAGCTGGCCCTGAGTACTTGACCTGCACCTCAGAGTGGGCCAGAACCTCCTGTGGGCCTTCCTGGGGCCGTGCCAGTCTACGCCTAGTCATGGATGCCAGCGGAGCCCAGCCACACTGGGAGCCGGGACTCTGTCACTCTCTGCATCATCTACAATGAGAAGACAGCACGACCTATGCCAGTTATTCCAGTGCTTTGTTTAGTGTATTGATCGGCCACAGCTGACAGCGCACATTAACAGAAGAGACTCTTCTTTAACCCTGAGAGGCAAGCAGCTGCATCTTTGAGCTTTCCCTCAGGCTGTGTGTGTCTGACCTGGGTCAGGCTTTCCTGGCCTCTGACTTTATGGTAAGGCAACTCCAGTGTCTTCTGTCTCCCCTTCATCACCCCAGCTGTACCCTATGAGAACTTGTGCTCCTGGCTCCACGGCTGCACCAGGTGTCATGAAGGCTGAGAACCCCACCCAAGGCTGCTGCATTCTCAGTCTGCAGCTCTGGTCTGACAAACGGGCAGCTCCCCTGGCTCAGCATGCAGCATGTGGGTCTTCCTGCAGGGCCCTGTGGTCTGAGCCAGGCAGAAGTGACATGAAGTTCCTTAACGCTGCCTGTGACCCCTGCCTATTCCTAAGACTGTGTGTGGGACAGAATGACAGAGCCTTCTCCCCAAGCCCCAGTCTGCTCAGCTCCTGCTGGACCTAGACTGCTTGCTCTGCCTTTAGTTTGGTCAGTAGGCTATTGATAGCTCTCCTTTGGTGCCAAGGAAACTAGGGCCACTGGTAGTGAACAAAGGGACTTCCATGTGCCCAGCGGGCCGTGGGCACATTGGTGTCACTGCTGAGCAGTTCTTACAGGCTCTCAGAGGTCCGTGTACCTGCATGGGCAGGAGAAATAACAGTGTGGGTCATGCTCTTGGATTTACAAGATCCGTTAGTTGTGTCCTTACAAATGTGTTGCAGTATTTCTTGCAATGCAGAATAAATGATCAGAAACTGATGGGCTTCTTTGAGCTGTCCTGCTGGCATGGACATGAGCTCTGCAAGCACAGCCCTGACCACCCCTGACACCAGCCAGCAGGTCATTGACCCCTCTCTCAACTCGGGCAGGCTTCGCCCTCAGCCTGGGCTTCTGCGGAAGCTGAGTGAAAGCAGAGTCTGGCCAGGCCGGAGCAGCAGCTCCTTCTGTGGTCTGTCTGCTGCAGACGTGGCTCTGCCAGGAGTGGGGAAGGTCACGGGGATGAGGCGCAGTCCCTGGAGCACATTCCAGAAGAGACCACAGTTCCGAGCCTTGAGCTGTTTCCCCAGAACATTGCTTAGGGCTCAGAATCGTTGTTATCCTGTGCCAGGCCTGCACCACAGAGAAGAATGATGAACTTGTCTATATTTGTGAAGTTCAGGCATTCCCCTGCCTGTGGCTCAAGTTAAGGGTGATTAATTTTATCTTTAAAAATCCCCGACATATCCTTGTTAGACATATTAATATTGCCTTTTATTCCTGAAATGCAGAAAAAAACTGCACAGGATCAGTTTAATGCATCAGATTGAGCATCATATTTTAAGAAAGTCAATTCATTGATGTTTTGCTTTTTAAACACAAAATAAAACAAATCTACCCCCATTCTCCATTAGCATGGACTTGAGAACAGCTTCAGTGTGATCACATTTTGAAGCATCGAGCAGCCTGAGGGCCACCACATCCCACGGCCTGTTGTTAAAAATTGAGTGTTTTGGAATACAGCCACACCCACTCATGCATGTGAAGTCCATGGAATCTACAGCTGCTCTCAGGCTATGATGGCAGAATTAAGTGGCTTTGTCAGGAGACCTACGGCCTGCAAAGCCTAAAATACAGGGGTGGGCAAAAGTAGGTTAGTAATAATAACAAATCATACAGTAATTAATAATAATAATGCAAGAATAAACTGTTTCACAAACTCACGACTGTAAACCTCCTTTTGCCCACCTGTGCCTTTACTATCTGGCCTTTGTAGAAATTGTTTGCTGATCTCAGGATAAAGGGTAATGACTGGCTACGTGACCTTGAGCAAGTTACTTCTTTTTGACTCCATTTCCTCATCTATAAAATGGACACAAGAGAAATGCTTGCCTCATAAGGTTGCCTTGAAGATTAAATGAATTAATAATTGTAGTATCTTAGAATAATTTTGGTAAGTGGCAAATTTATTAAATTTTTAAAGATGGGGCAAATTTGTAAGCTTGTGAAAAAGTCTTACCACTTATTCACATTCATACTGACACTGAGTATTTAAAGACTGTTTCATTGTTCCGGTTCCTTGGGCCCCTGTGAGCCTCTTCATGGTAAATAATGCTGCTTTGTGGGTCTGATAGAGTTCTGTGTGACACTGCCCTTGGATGACTTTTTCCTAAAAATAAGGGCAAAGGCTTGATTGGCTGGAGGAAGAACAGCAGCTGGTGGGGAGAGTGAACAGGAGACCCTCTCCTTGATGACAGAGGCAAAGTGAGGCAGCCACAGTTTTCACTGTGCTGTGATTCTAATCAGAGAGGCAGGGGATCTAGCAAAGAAAGGGACAGGAAATGCTGAGATGGAGTTGAGCTACCCTGAACAGCGAGGGCAGAGCTTGGAGGTACAGGGTCCTGTAGGTGAGTGGGGCCTGGAAAGGAGCGGGAGGGAGCAGGGGAGGCCATGAGGCTCCTAGTGTGGGGGTGGTCCACCCAGAAGGTGGAAAAATGAACACTTCTCCAACTGGATAAATGCAGACACAGGTCTGGATCCTTCTGTCCTAAGGGATAATCAATCTACACCTTTCTTCTTCATTCCATGTTAAATGAGTGATTTTTAAGGCTCCATGGGTCCCCTCTTCCACTTTGGGAGAGTGAGGAGGCAGGCTGGTAGTTAAGAGCTGAACATGCTCTTACAAGCCCCATGACATTGAGGAACTTACTTGCCTCTCTTAATTCTTCTCACTTATAAAATGGCAATAATAGTTTCAACTTCACAGGGTTCCTGTGAGCAATATCGAGTATCTGGGGTGTCTGGCATGGAGAAGCAGCTGAATAAATGGTCCTGTCCCTTGTTCTTTTTAGGAGGCAGTATAAGTGGCAGGCTGGCTTTCAGGCTCGGAAGTCAGACCTTCTTGGCTCTGACCCTGGTCTGCAGTGTCCTCCCACCCCCGGGACTTCAGGCAGTTACTGAACCTAATGGCACCTCAGTTTCCTGTCTGTAAGATGCTGGTAACACAAGACCAAGTGCAGGGGGTTGATGTGCGGACTCACTGGGTGACAGGAGAGTGTAGGAAGCCACATGCGGAACATCCCTGGAGCTGCCCAGAGAGTGGTCAGCCCTAATGAAGGGGCTGTGAAACTCAAGCTGAAGAGCATGCCTTTGGAAGCTAGGTGCTAATTTAGGTGCTAATTACCCCTGGGACCCTGACTCCGCTCACAGAGCTTTTCCAGAGATCAAAGAGGAGGTCACAGCGAAGCACAGCTCACTAGACTGCTGCTGAGTCTCTTTCTCCAGATGCCTTATTGAGCTGAGGTGTGCAAGTGCCAGGCAGGCATTGTCCTCACCCCACCCGCTGAGGATAGTCGGGTTCATCACTGGCCGCTGTGTACACTGAGAAACTCCTGACTGTCCAGCACCAGCATCCAGGCTCCTGTAGCATGAGTTTGCCTCAGCAAACAGTCTGTGCTAATGGGTTTCATAGCACCTTCTTCATTAAGAGACAAAAAGCCTATTACATGTTATCAATTTTATTCTATTCACATTACTAGGACATAGGGAAGGACAGACGTGTTTACTTTCAGTGTATGGGAAAATGAAGCATCGGAGAATTGAGGCGCTCTTTCAAAAGGCACGTTGCAGGGCCACCATTGAGCCAGGGCTGTCCCTGAGTCCCAAATCACTGCTTAGACACCAGGAGTGGCAGTGCTGCTCCTAAATGCAGCATGCACTGTTGACACAGAGGGGTGCTGCAGCTGCCCGTCTGTCCCCTGCCATGAGGGGAAACTGCGCAAACACCTCCCTGGGGCCGTTGCCAGCCTTGACATTTCATTCCAGCACTTGTCGGACTTTGCCTGTGAAGGGCCAGACCGCTGGTGTTCTGGCTCTGTGTCCCTGTGGTTTCTGCTGTTGTGAGGGGACAGGCACAGCTGAAGCCGGGAGGCAGGATGGATTCGGTCCTGGTACCGTGGCTTGCTAGTTCCCGGCATATGCTGATCTCAGGTGTGTTCACCATCATTCACCTTTCCTTCCTTCTCACGGACTACAGACCCATTCACCTCAAGGTGTGCTGGCTGGGTTGTGTTTGAGACCCAGTCTGAGAGAGAGAGAGAGAGAGAGAGAGAGAGAGAGAGAGAGAGAGAGAGAGAGAGAGAGCACGCGCGCTCTCAGCACAGAGTATGAACAGGGGGTCCCAGGGGCCTGAACTAAGCATTCTGGTCTCTAAACAAACAATTGCAATGCTTACTTTACAGCCAATAAAAATAAAGTTAAAACAGTACAAATGACCTAGATCTAGATATGGGACTACCGACCCCAGTCTTAAAACTTCCTCAGGCACTTCTGATTGTTTCGTGTTTACGTGTTTGTCAGAGCAGAACTGCCTGTGATGCTCTTGTTGAACTGGACGTTAGAGAACACCCCTCACCCTTCAGGGCAGGTGCTGCAATGAGGCACAAGCCCGTGGGCCATCACACTTCCCAGGACTGAGGGGCCTCTGCAGCACTGTAAGGTCACAGAGGTGGAAGGTGTCGGGAGAGCCTGGAATGGTTCCTGGGTGGCAGGGCAATGAGTAGGACTGGCACCGGGACTTCACGGGAATTGTGTCTGACAGAACACAGGTGTGCACAAGTGGAACAGGGGGTTGCCCAGGGGCTCAAAACCTCACTTTGTTAGGCTTTGAACCTTTCAAGCTCTTAGTGAAGATATGTTATGAAATTAAAGCGAGGACAGAATGCAGTGGTGGAGTTGAAGGGAGGAGAGTAGGGGAGTCACACTTACATGTCCAGCTTCATAGGCACCTGGAGAAGTTGGGAAGCCCAGGTGGCGTGGAAAAGCTTGGCTCTCCTACATGGGGCCTTGTACCCTCAAGCTGACCATTGGCTTGGTCACATTCTACGTCTCCCCGCCAAGAGTGGAGGGCACGTTCTTCAACTCAGGGAGACCCTGGGCATGTGCAGTTTGATTTCAGTGAAAGAGCGCACCACTCCATGCCTCCTTTCCCACCATAACTCTTGTTGGTGGTTGGCCTCATGGCGCCACTCTGCTCTGGCCAGTGGCACATGCAGCCCTGGAGCAGGGCACCGATGGCATTCCTTTCAGGGAGTCTCCTTGTGCCGCTCCCTGTGCTCTCTTCTTCATAGAACCTTCTCATCTCCGTGTGCTGTCTGGCTGTCCCACTTCTTTTTCCTCTGGTCGGGAGGAGAGAAAGGAGGGAGGATGGTTACCATGTGCTAACAGCTCAGCAAGCTGTGTGTCCCAGGCCCCTTGAGGGACACAGAAAGAAGTTCCCTTAGAAGACTGAAAGACCTCTTAAAATGTAATGCTAAGGCAGTTCACAGCTAGTTGTGAACTCTCACCCCTTGCCCCTATAGCGTGGGTGATCCAGAGTTGGACATCACAAGAATTCCCCAGAAGCTTCTCCCAGGGAACCTTTACCTTTATGAACCAGAAACAGAGATTGCTGGTAAGCCAGAGGACGGTGGAGCTGCAGTTTGCCAGAGTGCAGTGGTATGCTTGAGCCATCCTGCAGACACCGTCAAAGCAGCGGTCTTTGAAGACCCTGCTGCTCAGAAAGCAATTGTAAATGCTTTTGTTGTGAGGAGCAAGTGTCCTGAGGAGCTGCCCAGACTGTGCAGATCGTGTGGTCTCATAGCGGAAGGGACACACACCAGTGTGTGTACGGAGGCTCAGCCTGGACTAATGGGCAGCACAGAGCTGAGGCCAGCAGGGTCTTGAGCTGGGGCCAGTCTGGTCTCTCATGGTTTGCTGACCTCAGGGTTCCATCTGCTTCTCTTCATGTGGATAGTAAAATGTGAGCTCCTAGACAGGCCAGGGCAAGCACGCCGCACCACTGTGCATCCTTGTGCAAGCAAGCAGTCAGCCACGTGCTCCTCGGGGACAAGGTGTCACCTGGGAGCTTGTCAGTGTAATCCTGAGCCAAGGCTTAGCTTGTGAACATGGCCATGCGTGCGTGCATCCACAGAGTTACCTTCATTCTCAATAATGCTGATTGCATGTGTCTCCCCACATGGAAAAACCAAATCAAAGCAAAAACCTCCTACCTGAGCTATTTTCTTTTCAGGAGAACTTTTCCGAAGAATGGTTTCCTCAGTATGTTTTCAGATCACACGTCTTACAGATCACTTGTCTTCTCCAAGCTAGACGTGGTTTGGTCCTAGTCTCTCCTCTTTCCACATCACGGCATGTGAGTGACTTAAAGTAGCTTTACGTCCTCAGGACGGCGAGTTAGGTTTTTTAAAAATACATTCCTTGAGAGTGCTGTTTTGAAAAGGTTTATTTCTTTGACATAATAGTTTCATTATAAACTTGTATGTGGCCCATTTGAGAAGAGGTTCAGAGCCACGTCCTGTGTACGGCAGAGGAGTGGCCCTGCTTTCATGGTGAGGGTCATCTGCAGGAGCCCGAGGGCTCCACACCTGCCTGCAGACGACCCCATCCAGCCCAGGGTCACCAGATGTCTCTAAGGCAAAACTGCCCCTTTCATTTTTTTATGTTTTTAAGTATATTTTATTGATTATGCCATTACTTACCCTAATTTTTTCTCCCCTTTATCACCGCTCCGCTCTGTACCCCTCAGCCCTCTAGCATTTCTCCCCCTTAGTTCATGTCCATGTTTGTGCATATAAGTTCCTTGACTTCTCTGTTTCCTATACCATTCTTAACCTCTCCCCGTCTATTTTATGCCTACCAATTATACTTCTTTGCCTGTACCTTTCCCTACCCCCACCCTTCCCCTCCATCTCCTCACTGAAGGCCCTCCATGTGATCTCCATCTCTCTGGTTCTGTTCCTCTCCTAGTTGTTTGCTTAGTTTTGGTTTTTGTTTTTCAGGCTTAGTTGTTGATAGTTGTGATTTTGTTGTGATTTTACTGTTCATAGTTTTTGATCTTCTATTTCTTAGATAGCTCCCTTTAACATTTCATATAATAAGGGCTTAGGGATAATGGACTCTTTTAATTTGACCATATCTGGGAAGCACTTTATCTTCCCTTCTATTCTAAATGATAGCTTTGCTGGATAGAGTAATTTTGGGTGCAGGTCCTTGCCTTTCACAACTTCAAATACTTCTTTCCAGCCCCTTCTTGCCTGTAAGGCAGGGGTGTCAAACTCATTTTCACTGGGGGCCACATCAGCCTCGCAGTTACTGCCTTCAAAGGGCCGAAATAATTTTAGGACTGTATAAATGTAACTACTCCTTAACTGTTAAAGAGTTGAAAATACATTAGGTCTTACAGTGTAAAATTTCTTTTGAGAAATCAGCTGATAGTCTTATGGGAACTCCTTTGTTGATAACTCTCTCCTTTCCTCTTGCTTCTTTTAAGATTCTCTCCTTATCTTTAATCTTGGGTAACTTAATGATGATGTGCCTTGGTGTGTTCCTCCTTGGGTCCAATTTCTTTGGGACTCTCTGAGCTTCCTGGACTTCCTGGAAGTCTATTTCTTTTGCCAGATTGGGGAAGTTTTCCTTCATTATTTGTTCAAATAAGTTTTCAGTTTCTTGCTCTTCCTCTTCTCCTTCTGGCACCCCTATGATTCGGATATTGGAACATTTCAAGACATCCTGGAGGTTCTTAAGCCTCTTCTCATTTTTTTGAATTCTTGTTTCTCCATTCTGTTTCTTAATTAACCTAAAGGCTGCATCAGGCTTTCTTAGCCTCAGCACGATTGGCCTTCTGGGCCTGGTAATTCTGTGTATGTAGGGGTTGGGGCATCCCCTGCACTGTAGGCTGTTTAGCAGCATCCCTGGTTTTTACACATTATATGCCAATAGTGCCTGCTTCCCAGTTGTGACAACCAGACATGTCTTCAGACATTGCCAAATGTCCCCTGAGGTACAGAATTGTCCTTGATTTGGAACCCCTGGACTCAGGGCTGACTGGCTCTTGTGTGGCCCACAGCCCATAGCCTCTTCCATTCTTTTATGGTCACAGTCCTTGGATTATAAGTTACCTCTTTTCCCAGCTCTCTAAAATTGAGGCCCGTTGCTGTCTCTTGTGCATACCGTGCAGCACCTGCCAGGACGAGTGTTACTGGAAGCAAACTGATTCTTTTTCCTCATTGAGTTCTGCAAATCCTCATGTGTTCCTATTTAATTCGTTAGTGGTTGCTGTTTGTCAGTTTGCCAGCAGATTCTCTTTTAACTCCTGTGTTTGACATTTCTGAAACACAAATGCAGGGAGACTGAGTTGCCAACGTGCTATTAAGTCCTCTACAAAGAGCTTTATCATGCACTCCGTCTTCAGGTTTTTGTGCTTGTATTGACTGATTCAAAGACTAAAGAAATCCTTGGCTTAGGCAGCCCCAGTGAGAAAATGCAGCTTCTGTTAGGGAAATTGTTGGATGTTGACATGGGGACAATAGTGACATTTTTGGTTTTCCTTTGGCATAGAACTGGCCTTTGGCAACGCTTACTCAGTTGAGTGGATTTTGGCCACTGATAAAGAAGAGGAAGAGAAACCCATGTGGCCACTGGTCTTTATGAAACAGGTCCAATTAAGTGAGAGTTGCCCAGGGAGTGGATGATGACATCAAGTGGCAGGGTAGTTTGACAGACACCTTCTTGCTAAAGAGCATAACATTGCCAAGAAATCTGTTTGAGTTTCAGAGCTAGTCACTGTTTGAGACCAAAGATGGCAAATCACTTCTGAAAGGGTTAGCTTGACACGGTAACAGGAATATCCCATGCCATTAAGAGGATACTATTTTATACTCTTGAAATTGTACTTCTGGACCAGACTGCTATAGGCATCAAAAAACTATGAGTCATGGTTGAGGGGCTCTGTGAAAGCCAGGGACCACTTGTTAGAATTTAGGATGCATCGAGGACCAAGGTCCCAGGGGTGGCATCTACAGAATGGCTGTCCCTTGGGGCTGTACATCAGAACATCAGAGGCGTATGCCACAAGTGAGAAGGACAGACTACAGTCTGTGCGAGTCTGTTGCCTCAACTTGAAACTCACCTTGAGGCATGTTCTGAGTTGCTATGAAGTTTCACAAACAAAGCAAGGAAAATTTTGTTGGAAGATAGTTTTTGGAGATCTGGCAGGTAGAAAGAACACCCAACGGAGATCAATTCAGCACAGAGTAGTGGATGAGAACACTCTGGAATCAGAGCCCCTAGATGCGAATTCTGCCCTATCCTTACAGGTATGGGTCTTCAGGCTCTCCATGCTCAGTTTCTTCACCTGTAAATGAAGATTATTCAGCCCCTGCTTCAGAGTCCTTTCCAGCAGAGTGAGCTTGTGTATACACAAGGCCCAGGGCAGTGTATGGCCCCTCTGATGCATGATTAGAGAGGGAATGACCATCACGAGGCCCTCTTATGGACTCTCTTGTCTAAGCAGGGCCTTGGATTTGCATGTTCCTGTGACAGGGGATCTGTTTCTTTGAAAGACTTTCCATGCAAGAGCATTCTGCATGTGCCCTCAGCACAGGAGAACCCCATGCTCCAGGCTGCCCAGGCAGCAGGAAGGCTGTACTGAGTAACCAGTGTTGTGTTTTGCTTTCAGAGTCCTTCCCAGCTTCCCTATGGCAAAGCCCTCTACAGTTACGAGGGGAAAGAGCCTGGTGACCTCAAGTTCAACAAGGGAGACGTCATCGTCCTGCGGCGCAGGGTGGACGAGCACTGGTTCCACGGGGAACTGGGTGGTGCCCACGGCTTTCTGCCGGCCAGCTACGTGCAGTGCCTCCGGCCCCTGCCGCCTGCCCCGCCCCAGGGAAAAGCCCTATATGACTTTGAGATGAAGGACCAAGACCAGGACAAGGACTGCCTGACCTTCACCAAGGTAAAGTGGCCTCTGCAAACACAGTCCTCATACAGCAATTCTCAGCCCAGAGCCTGGTCTCCTTCCCACCCATTTGAATCACGCTTCTGCCTGAGATCTGCCCTCCCCACTGGGCCTCCCTAAGTGGGAATGGAATTACGTCTACCTCCCAAGGAGGTTTCATTGGCTGGAATGAGATGGCACACTCCTGACACATGGCTGCACCAGGAGCTGACAGGGTGTTCTCAGAGCAGGACCCTTCTCCCCTGAGTCATGTGTCTAAGCAGTAACTCAGGGGCAGAGGAGTGAATTCTTTCTAGGGCTCACAGACCCTGAGAGAGGGGCTCATAAGGGGAAACTCTGCAAAGGTCCCCTTCAGGTCACAGGGCTGGGAGGTTGGGCCCAGAAACCAACATGTCACTGCCCTGTCTTCCAGAGATCCAGAGCGACCCAGTTAGTGACAAACCCAACGGTATTTACCAGTGGAGTTGTCCTAGGAGAGCAAGTGAAAGGCCTTGAAGATTGGCAAGCATCAGAGGACAGAGGTGACAGCCCTTAGCCCTTGATGGCCCTTTCACATCTATGACAAATTATGCCCCATTCTCACTGCAGGGCTCCCTCTGTCCTTATTTTCAGGGGAGGGTGCCAGAGAGTCTTTGACACTTCTACTCATGCTGGATGGCAGTGAAGCAGTTCTCATGGATTTGTTATCTGTACTGAGGTTTTACTTGTATAATTTTTTTTTTGTATCCTCACCCAAAGACATTTTTTTCATTGCTTTTAGATAGAGAGAAAAAAAGAGAGAGAAATATTGATGCAAGAGCATTAGTTGCTTGCCCCCATACACGCCCAGACTACAGAGCAAACCCGCAACCTAGGCATTTGCCCAGACTGGGATTGAAATGCAATGTTTCAGTTATAGGACAGTGCTCCGACCAGCTGAGCCACACCAGCCAGGGTGATTACTGAGACTTTATCTTCACAACCACCAAGGTTCCAAGGGAAGTAGTTGGAGTCTGTTGTCTACCTAAGAAACATCTATGCTTTAGAAAAATTTTATAAGAGCTTATTTGAGCCAAACTGAGGACATATGCCCAGAGCAAGACCTCAGATGCTTCACAGAATAACTGTTTTGAAACTTGTCGTATGCATTTGGAGTTAAGGAGGGGACATAAGGAAGATTCCTTGGAAGTGGAGAAAGCAAGGGTGGGTTTGGATTACAGGAGAGTTAAAAAGCTTTTGTGCTCTCTCGAGAGTGGGTATGGCTTATTTCGAAGGTGTGTTAGCCTAGGTGCACAGAAACAATGGACAGGGCTGGCTTAAGGCAAAGTTAAGCCTTTTAGTGAAGAAGTGTGTACCTGGGCAGGACCTGCCCAGGCAGGAATTTATGATCAGATCACCCTGTGATGTTATTTACCAAAGAACCCTGTTTTTCGTCCTCGCTGTCTTCTTGGTGTTGGAACCAAAGCCCAAAGAAGCTGCCACTTTTACCCAGCACTGGTGGCTTGGGCCTCTCTGTCCTTCCTCCTCCTGTGGTTCTCTTTCCCCCTTCCCCCACCTCTTCTCTCTCCCCCTCCACCACCCTAACAGCAAGCTGTCAGTAACAGGGCTGGAATTCTAACCAAATCTCTGACTTTAAAGCCCACATCCTTCCCACTGCTGAGAGGACACTGTACTCTCTCTCTCTCCAACTGCACAACTTGGCTGTGTGGCTCTGAGCTTTCTGGGGTGGGGGCTGCTAGGGTATTTTGTACACCACTTCTGAGCAAAATTGGCACGTTCAGTGCATGGCTGCTATTTGTGTCTTGTTCCATTGTTCAGCATGACAGTGAATAACCTATTTTTTCATTCTACATTCAACTCTTCATTCCTTCCTTTTGTCAAGGTTTTCTGAAGCTAACTCCAGTTGTCCTCTGGCATCCAGGCTCCCCTCATCCCTACCCCCAGCTCTCTCTTTCCCCATCTCCTCGCTCCCTCTTTCCCTTAGTCTGAGGTAACTGTGGCAAGCTGCCCTGAGTGTCAGGCAGATAGAACCCCTGCCTTGCTCACTTCTCTGCCCAATGGACTCTCAAGGACCTGCCCTGAAGATGAACCCTCTGGGATCCTGTGATGCCCTGTGCTGTCTCTCTCGACCAATAGCAGGGACCCTAACAACATCTCAGGGTCTGGATGGGCCCTTGCTAAGCCTCGTGTCTACACTCCAGAATTTCATAGAAGAGAACTTACCGAGATCTGACAACTGCAGAGCCTGGGAGCCCCGCTCCCCCGCTTCTCCTGCAGAGTGCCAAGGCTTGCCTTTCCTTCACCACCATAGCCAGCCCCATTCTTCCAGCCTCTGCCTGGGACGCTGAGCTCCAAGATGAAGACCAGAGCCCACTGGACAAGAGTACAGAGGAGCATTTGTCTACTTAATAGAGATGTAACAACCCCCACACTACCGGGAGCTATGCTGTATCTGGAAGTTGCAGACAGACTCACTGCTGTCCTGGAGCCTGAAGTCTAGTGGGAGAGACAGACAACAGGGAGTCAAGGAATAAGCGTTCAGAAGACGGTTTCAGAGAATAATGAGATATGCTGGTCACCCAGGAGGTCTGGTATTTAGTAAAGTGCTCCAAAATATTCAGTGATAGCAGTTAATATTTGATACTTCAAAAAACAGTAAAGTAGTCCTCATAGGAAAAATTAGAACTCCGTTAGACTTCCTTAGAGTTATTCTGTGGTCGACATTGTTTTTATTTTGAATTATGTTGGAGGGTGACTGTTTTGTACTGTCCCGGTCTATCGATAACCAGTGTTGTGGCTGGACCAGCCCTGTGGTTCTTATTATGATTACAAAACACCCTTCAGCAATAACCATCAGGAAACTTGGAAAAGACACAGGTTTATTACATACAGTGAGGTCTTAGGTGAGAGAAAGGGCATATGGGCCGACGGTTCTGCTTTTATTCAGGTCAAGGCTGAGAGCCTAGGGTTTCAAGGGCTCACTCTTTAATGGTGAATTTAAAACATAAGAGTGGGAGTTGTAAAGTATGGGAAGAAGAAAAAAACCCACGTGACCCAAATGGCCACTATGGAAATCAGCCTAGGTCTCCAAAACGGGAGCCTTAGTGGGGGAGGCAGTCTGACTACTTACCTAGTTTGTGTGGCTGCAATGTGTTTATTCCAGATAGTCTTCTTAGAAGTGGGTGCCTGGGCAATCAGAGCTTAAGTCGGGACTTGCATTACAAAAAGAAAAAAGCAACAGGGCTCATACTCCACCTTCCCTGAGCTGTGAATGAGCTTTCACTGTTGAGGTGGAGTGTGTCACCTCCTTCATGGAGGTGACATTTGAGTTGAAATTGAGGGGCAGAAGCAACAGCCATGAGAGGTTCTTGGGGTCTCCTGTTTCCACAAGAGGCCAGATGGGCAGGGACACATCTCAAAATGTTTTTGAAGGACTTTCTTTTCTTGAGTCCTGGGGATAAATATGGAAAGTTAGAGATCTTTGGGCATAATTCCCAACAAAAATCATGCTACAACACCCCTGCCATGTTCACATAGCCTTGTTGCCAACACCCACTTACATACTTCTATCTAGGGTGGAGCACAGCATCCCTACTAAGAGCCTGCTCTACCTGCACCTCTCACCTCCAGACATCTCCAAACAAAGCCTCCAGGGGGCGAGGCTAATGTGCTGTGACCCTTCTGCTCCCACTTGTTTTCTGTCTCCTGCTGCTGGCACTGCCTACCAGCTGTTTTCCTTACATGGGCATCTGAGCCCACTTCTTGCCTCATGCCTGCACTGTTCTGTTCATGTCATCCCTCAAGGGACCAAATGGTTCTCATGCTTTTGTATTGGGTCAAGCCAGCTGGGTTTTGCCTTTGGGAAACATCTTGCTGTTTGGATATGCTCCCTTCTGAAGTCTGCAAGGAAAGAGGGGTCTCTAAAATCCACAATGGTGCTAACTTACCTTTAAAGGTAAGTGGGATTGATTGAGTTTTAAAAGGCATGAAGTGCTCTGGTTGGTGTGGCTCAGTGGATTGAGCATGGGCCTGCGAACCAATGGGTCACTGGTTCGATTCCCAGTCAGGCCACATGCCAGGGTTGCAGGCCAGGACCCCAGTAGGGGGCATGCAAGAGGCAACCACACACTGACGTTTCTCTCCCTCTTTTTCTCCCTTCCTTCTCCTCTCTCTAAAAATAAATAAATAAAATCTGTTAAAAGATAAATAAAAGACATGAAGCAGGTGGATGAAAGCAAGATTTTTACCTTTGGTGCTGGATTTTGAACAGTCCTATTAAATTGCGTTCATTAAAGTCATTCTAAAACCAAAGTTTTTGTTTCATTTAAGAAGGGAATGAATAATTACTTTTTAAAAAGCAGCTATAAAAAGCCTATTTTAGTCCCACCCCGCAAAGCTGCACATGGGCAAATAAAATGACAAAAGGAAAGCAGTGCGCTGTCCCCAGGCTCTGTTGGCTGGGTCCTTCCAGGCTGAGCCCTTGATGTGTGCTGCCCTCCACACCCACAGGACACTGTGCTGTGCAGCTGGGGAACCCCACATGGGACCTGAACTGTGTGACCTTAGGCAAACACTTAGTATTGCTGGGCCACCAGCTCCTTATCCTCAAGCTTAGGACACTGATACCTACCCTGGGGGTGTGGAGGGCTAAGTGAGGCAAGTAAAGACCTAAACTTAGGGCGACAGGAGCCTGCGAGACAGGACCTTGAGTTTCGTTCCTTTTTGTGGCAGCCTACTCCATGTTATCATATTTTCACTCAACTACAGGATTCAGCAAATATTTATTGAACTCTGACTGTATAACTTTCAATGAATGAGAACATTTTCATTGCCTTGCTGGGAGCTGTGTTGGATTAACGGCCTGGTGCTGCCCTTTAGTGAAGTCGCTCTGTAATGCTCAGGAATCTTCCAGGTCATGAGAGTTTTCTCAGGCCGTGTATGACCTGCAGGGGAACCACTTTTGCACTCAACTCTCAGTGGGGACCTGAGGCTCACACTATGTTTGCTCGAATCTTATCCCTCTAGCCTCCCATCGTGCTTGCCGTGTGCAAAACCACAGGGCTTGTGGACACAGGGAGAATTCCTTTCTGATCACCATCTCGCACCTTCCCTTCCCCAGCCAGCACTGAAGGGATGCTTTGAGATGACAGAAACCCTTGTAAAATGCCATGGCAGTTTTTTCTGATCTATCAGACTTTTCTCCTGTTGGTGTCAACACAAGACCCTTCCATGCAATCTTCTTATATTCCTGGATGTTTAATCATCATTTCCAATGTGTGGGAATTCTCTCCTTTGTGAATCAACCCAGCATTAATCCCAGATGATGTTTTTCTGACCCAGGGGTCAGGCTTAGGTAAACATCAAATGGACGCAGTTTGGACTCTAGAGTCAGGTAGACAAAGATTCAGATTATGATATGTTTTTTGTCATTGTGACTTTGGCACCAGTGACTTTGGGACTTTTACTTAGTCTTTGAGTCTCTTTTCAAACTACGAAATGGAGTTGATAGTGGGATTCAGTGAGCCAGGGCATTTAGGACAGAGCTCAGAATTGGCAATAAATATTTGCTTCTGTCAGTCTGCTTTCTTCCCTGTCCAGGAAAGGTCACAGTCTTGTCAGATACATACGACTTTTTGTGTTAGCGCAGAATTCTCACAGAGAGAAACATCCTTCCTAGGACACATGCTACATGGAGAGCTTGGGATTCCATGACTAGTCCACTGTACTCTCATTTTCCTGGTGTCTAATCTCGGGGGAATTGCCCAGGGGTGAAAGTCCTCTCAGCCCTGTGGCAAAGCTGCTGTCCCCATCAGTAGGTGCCCCCTGCACCCACCGTGTCATCTCTGCTTCCCGTGGGGCAGTTGGGAATGCTTTAGGGCTGGGAACACTCAGGAACTTGGGGATCATGGACTAAAGCCAATGAGCCCCAGGAAAGCCAGGGGCTCTGTCTCCTCTTCTTCCTCAGCTCTGCATTCTGCTCAGGCTACTTTGTCCTGAAAAAATTACCCAAGGAACTCAGTTACCTTGGCTCTTAGATTCTGGATCCCTCCTTCCAGCTGAGCTGCAGCCCTTCAGCCGCCTCAGAGGGCCACCTGGCCTGTGTGAAGGAAGTGCCTTTACTCAAGGGATCAATTCATAGGCGCTTGTGACCAGGGAGCAGGGTTCAGAGGAAGCCTAGGGGGCTCCTGAAGACTTTCCTTGCCCAACCCCTTATTTCAACATCAAGAGGAGGGTCAGAGAAACTACTCGGAACCATGCATATTTGCAGACAAAGCTAGGGATAGATCTGAAGCTTGATCAAGAAGCATTTTGAAAACTATTCACAGTGTGATTTCCTCCCAGGATAGGCCTGACACCCTGTGTGCACTCTGCCCAACTGTCTCCCTGGCTCACTGTGGGTGCCCTGAGCCCATTCCCCCTCAGCAGGTAGAGCCCAAGAGCCTTTCACCCTGCGTCAGGTGGCTTCTCTCTTCCCTAGAGTCAGCATCGAGGTCTGTGCCATCTGCATGACCCTACTTGACCCTCTGCCTGCCCTCTTCTAGGCCTTTTGCCACAACTTGGCCCCTGGCTCACTCCACTCCTAGCCATGCTGATGTCCAGGTCCCTTGTCTTTATAACACATACTGCAGGCTCCTGCAGGGCCTCTGCAGCTGTCTCCACAGGTCCGGATGCCCCTTGCCTGTCTGCGTGCCCCTCAGAGTGCCCCTGACCCCTGTGATGGAGCCTCCTTACCCAGCTCTCCATGTTCCCATTCACTCTTCCCAAGAAGGTATTTCTATTTACACGCAATTGTCTGTGTGTCCTGGCTGAAATGCAGGCTCCGTAAGGATGGGGTCGTCCATCATCTATTCTCCACCTATCCCCAGCGTGGTCAGTGAAGGGCGCCCAGGACTCTGAATACGTATTTGACAGTGAGGCTAAGTAGGGTACTTGGCCTTGGCCTGGGCAGGGGTCAGCTGGTCTTACTAAAAAGAGTGTAAGTTTATTCTGTTGTGTCCTCTTTGGTGCATTTATGCATTCCAAAGACATTTATCAACCCTAAAGTGTGTTGTTCCAGGTGTGGGGGGTAGGTGTCAGGCCAGTGGGTGAGCACAGAGTCCCACTCTCAAGCGCTCACAGCCCACAGTGGGCAGATCAGGAGAGGTATCTTCATGATACCTGAGACCTTACCCTGCTAAAGGACATGTGTGTGTGTGTGCATGTGGTGTGCATATGTGTGCACAGCCTGAGTGAGTGTGTGTATTTGTAATGGGAAGAGTTCCAAACACTAACAACCGTGTGACATTTGACCTGTGACCTCTCCACTTCTACCTGGGCCCACCCTGTGGCTGCAGGTTCTCAGCACTGAGAGCCCCTGGCAAGTCTGCCTCGTAAAGTGTTTGCTGCCTTTGTCTGAGCATTCGTAGGCCTCTGGTGCCTATGAATCCACACAGACAACAGAAGAAAGCCCCTGGGCTCCAGAAAGTCACAGCCACCTGAGACCTCAGCAGGACCGCAAGGGATCCATGGCGCCTAGGACTCCATTAAGAGCCTCACTTAGAACTGACCGCAGCTATCAGAGGAATGAATAATTTTGTGTCATTTCTTTGACAAAAGGTTGAGGGAATATTTGAGCTTTTTCCTTTAAAATTTCCCCTTCTGTCTGTGAAACACAGTGAATTGGGAGCTCTGTCTGTGGCTGGCTTGCATTCTGACAAGATGGTGCTCTCAGAGGCAGGGCCTGGTCCCCAGTCACACTGCAGGGAGTGGGGCTGTCAGCGAACAGAGGCTCTAAAGGGGCTGTCTTTGCCTCTTGCTCTGGTTCCCTTGCAGCTTCTTGGAAACCACTTGACTCAGGTGAAGGAGGAGCATGGAGGAGCTGGAGAGCACTCCAGGAGAGCAGTTTGCTTCTTATTCATGGCTTTCCAAGGGCTGTTTCTAGGTGTTTTATAAGGGATGTTGCCACATGGCTCATTTAGGAGGGTAAAAGACTGGGCCCTCAGAGGCTGGTTTATCCAGAGCTGCTGAAGGAACTGTCCAAGGTTGTCAGTGAGCATAGTTTCAGGCTGAGCCCTTGATACATGAACTGTGACATTTACTGGGGTGGACCTTTGAAGCAGTGTTGAAGGACAGTGTGCTTTACCAGCCACCTTTAGTGGCATCCAGAGTCTTCCATGGGAACAGCCATGCCAGTCTCCCGGCAGTTCAGTGCTGGGCTCTGCAGATTCTGTCCTTCACAGAGTCTATCTGTTTACAGCCCTACTTGTCCCCAGGTGGAAAGGAATGCACACACTTCAGGAGAGTTCGGTAAATGAATCATAAATGCAGTGTAAAGGCCCCTTTTATGTAGTGGGACTACTTTGGCACCTGAATTCTTTGCAAATGTATTTCCCTCTGGGCCTTGGGAAGAAAGGCCATATTCTTTTTAATAACCACATTATGTTCATGGCCCAGGCTTACCATCACTTTGGACCACACGAAAGCCATGTGTATACAATGGAGAGCCACCACCATATGACGATACATATGGTGTATTTTTAAAGCTTAGACATTTCAGGGAACAGGGGAAGTAGCATGTGGAAGTCTAGTGGCCCATAGTACATAATGAACAGTTTACATGAATCCTGGAAATTAAATCATTTCCAGTCATGCATTTGAGACTGAAATGATGTCCTGAAAAGACCTTCATTTGTGAAATCCTCACTGCTGCCATATTGGGCCAGAAACCTGTCTGCCCCTCCCGACTGTCAGCAGTGTCTGTGGGTCTAGTTAGATTGTATTTATTCATCTACATCAATCAAGGCTTGGTGGGCTGCAGGCCAAACATGCTCACCTGCTGCTGTTTTTGTAAATGAAGTTTTCTTGATCCACAACCAAGCGCCTTCATTTACATGTCCTCTCTGGTCGCTTTCACACAAAAACACCAGAGTTGAGCATGTGACAGTGACAGTGTGGCCTGCAAATCATGAAATATTGGCCATCTGGCTCTTTCTAGAAAAGGTTGCTGACCTGAGACATAGAGCACAGCACTGGGCAAGCCAGGCACGTGGTGTTTCCTTAGACATCCACTTGTTTCTGGGAAACAGGACTTCGTTCTGGGGCTGCCTGCAGCCCCACCACATTGAGCTTTGGGGGCTGCCATTCTCCATGGAACAGCAGCTGAAAACTTGTGTCCAACCCATGCAGGTGGGTCTTGCCATTGTCACAAAGGAAGTCCACTTAGTGTCTCAGTGTAGCAAAGAGGCCACAGCAGGTATTTCCCCTTTCCATGTCCTCCTGAAGGCGCTGCTTGCAGGTCTTTGAGACATGATGTGTTCAGCTGTGAAAAACAGCTGTCATCGTCCTGGTCCTGCATCCATGGTGGGAGAAGTCATTGGTCTTCCCTGAGCACACCAGACTCCATGCTGGTAGCACCGACACACTAGAGTGACTTTTCTCCTTACCCAGCACTCAAATGACCCTCATTAGAGGTCATCTCCATTTCATGAGTTTGGGTTAGAGGCAGAGCTGTGGGAATTCTTCCTCACAACTCTTAGGTAGCTACATACTTACTGGTATGTATGGAAAGCAGCTGGCTCTCTGTACCCAGTAATCTCCCAGCCTAGGGTGTCCAAGACTGTGTGCCAGATACATAGGAGCCTTCTAGAGCCTACCATTGTCCTGAAGTTGCAGCCAGCCATAGGACCCAGAATTGCTCCCATCAGTGTTTGAGCCAGATCAGACACCTGCCACCAGGTGCCACCAAACCATGGCTGAGACTACATTGGATTTGCATCTGATAGGCACATGGGCTGTGCAGATTCCATTGTTCACTAACCTCACAGTAGCACATTTGACATGACTGGATTTTGAATCCCACTTATGTATTATAATGGGATTTTACTATAATTACATCATATGGGATGATGTCCATATCTTTATGGTTGGGCCTCTCCCACCTAGTACTGAGCTCTCCTTGAGAAAGGACAGTTTCTTCCCCATATCTGGCACTTAAAGGATGCTCATGTATTGATGGCTGTATATGGAACAGGTGGGCACTGCCTAACACTTGGAGTGATGACAGAGTCCCTGGCCTAAGACCACACTCATTTTTGGACAGCTTCCCTAGTGTTCTAATCTCACATAAGGGGGAGCTGATCCCACCCTCTGGGTAACCCAGACTGAGCTAGGCTCTTCAGTTTGGCAACGATGCCAAAGTTCAGAAACAGTAATCACCCCAGCTTTCTCATGTCTCAGGCTCAGTGATCCCACTTTCTCCTCCAGCGTTCTGTGACTTGATTTCAGCCTGTTTACATAATGACTGGCTTCCTTAGTATGTGATGTCCCTTTAGAGATATATTAGTGTCAGTGCAGTGTTCAAGGTGTGCCATGACTTATCTACACTATTACCTATTATTTTATTAAAAAACCCTTTTATCTAAGTACAGCATAATATACTCACAAGTTCACTAACCAAAATTATGCAGCGTGATGATGGGAAAGAACGCGTCCTAATAATCAGTGCCCAGTAAAAGAAGGGTGGAATGCCAGCACCCCAGTGCCTCCACATTTCCCTTCTCCCACCTCTTCCAACACCGTAGATTAGTTGGGTCTATTCTCACGCTTCAAAAACATGGATCATACAAAACGAACTTTTGTGTCTGACTTTGTTTTCTCTCAACATTGTATTTGTGAGCTGTACCGGTATCGTTGTAGGGTCTTTAGTGGTTCGTTTTCACCGGTTTGGTGCTATGAGCTGGGTTTTTAGATAGACTTAATTTGTAGAGCAGTTTTAGGCTCATGCCTGAGTCAAGTGGAATGTGTAGAGATTCTCCATATGCCTCCTGCCTCCACACACATGCACAACATTTCCTATTATCAACATTTCCACTGGACTGGTACATTTGTTACAACTTACAAACATGCCACCCACAAGCCCACAGTTTAAATGAGGCTTCACTTGGTGGTGTTTGTTCTATGGGTACATGTGTAATGATGTATATTCACCATTACAGTATCATACAGAGCAGTTTGACCGCCCCCCAAATTCTTGCTGCTCTGCTGACTTATCCCTCCTTCCCCAGGCCCTAGAAACCATTGGTCATTTTACTGTCTCCGTAGTTTTGTCTTTTCCACAATGCCATATAGTTAGGTGTAGTATGTCGCATATTCAGATTGCGTCCTTTCACTTAACAATATGCATTTAAGTTTCTTCCATATCTTTTCATGGCTTGACAGTTCATTTCCTTATAGCACTCGAGCTTATTTCTCTACTGCCCTGCTGAAGAAAATTTTGATTGCTTTTATGCTTTAGTGATTGTAAATAAAGCTGTTGTAAATATCCATGTGCAGGCTTTTGTGTAGACATAAGTTTTCAGCTTGTTTTGCAAAAAGTATGACTGCTGGATTATAAAGTAGGAGTATGTGTAGTTCTGTAAGAAACCCCCGAGCTGTCTTCCAGCGTGGCTGCACCGCACTGCATCCCCACCAGCGAGGAGTGAGACTCATTGTGATTCCACAGCCTCATCAGTACTTGGTGCTGTGAGTATTCAGAGTTTGGCCACTCTAATAGGTGGATCTCGTTGTCTTAATTTGCATTTTCCTGATGACATACGATGTAGAACATCTTTTCATTTGCTAACCTGACATTGTGTATCTTCTTTAGTGAGGTGAATGTTAAGATCTTTGACCCATTTTAAAGTTGGATTGTATGTTTTCTTATTACTGAGTTTTAAGAGTTTTTTTGTGTATTTTGGATAACAGTTCTTTATCAGATATGTCTTTTGCGGATATTTACATGAGTCCGTGGCTTGTTTTTTCACTTTCTTGGCAGTGTCTTTTGCAGAGCAGAAATTTTTAATTTTAATGAAGTCCAGTTTATCAATTTTTCTTTTATGGACTGTCCTTTGGCATTTTGTCCTAAAAGTCATCACCAAATCCATAGTTTTTCTCCCAAGTTAGTTTCTAAGAGCTTAATAATTTTTTGTTTTATAATTAGTCTGTAATCCATTTTTAGTTAATTTTTTCTGAAAGGTATAAAGTCTTAGTCTAGACTTATATTTTGCATGTGGATGTGGAATTGTTTCAGCACCATTTGTTGAAAAAACTGGCTTTTCTCTATTATATTGTCCTTGCTACTTTGTTGAAGATCAGTTGACTATATTTATGTGGATCTATGTATAGATTCTCTATTATGTTGTTTTGATCTACTTGTATATTCTGCCACCAGTACCACACTGTCTTTAGCTTTGTAGTAAGTCTAAAGTCAGAGTGTCTCTGCCTTTGTTCTCTCCTTCACTATTATATTGGCTGTCCTGGGCCTTTCACCTCTCCATGTAAACTTCCAATCAGTTTGTTAATGTGTACAGAATAACTTGCTGAGCTCTTTATTGGGATTACTCTACATATAGAAGTTGTGAAAACTGATGTCATGACAATATTGAGTCCTTCAACCCGTGAGCATATACATCTCTCTATTTTGGTCTTCTTTGATTTCATTTATCAGAGTTTTGTAGTTTTTCTCATATAGCTATTTATACTTATTTTGTTAGACTTATAGTAAGTATTTCATTTTTAGAGGCTAATGTAGACGGTATTGTGTTTTTAATGTCAAATTCCACTTGTTTATTGCTGCTACATGCATACCTTATTTTATTGTGCTTCACTTTATTGCACTTCACAAATATTGCATTTTTTTTTTTTTTTTACCAATTGCAGGCAAGACCCTCCACCTCCAAAGAAGATTATGACTCACTATATTGCAATGGTCTGGATCTGAACCCATAGTATCTCCCAGGCATGCCTGTGTATAGAAAAGTGATTAACTTTTATATGTTAATCTTCTGTCCTGCAACCTTACTATAATTGCTCATTAGTTTAAGGATTTTTTTACTGATTCTTTCAGATTTTCTTTTTTACATTAATTTTGTTAGGGTACATTTATTAGTGACATTTCATAAATTTCAGATGTATGACAAAATAATACAATGTCTGCAGAGTCTATTATGTACTCACTACCTGAAGTCTAGTCTCCTTTTGTCACCTTGAATTTGACCCCTTTTGCCTCTTTTGTCCTCTCCCCTTTGGTTACCATCATTCTGTCATCTGTATCTATGAGGGTTTTTGTTGTTGTTGTTCATCTGTTGCTTTTTGTATACTCTCCCACATATGAGTATAAAATATTATGGATCTTGTGTTTTTCCATCTGAATTATTTCCCTTAGCATAATACTTTCAGGATCCATCCATGTTGTCACAAATGGTCATATTTCATCCTGTTTTATGGCTGAGTACTATTCCATTGTGTATATGTACTGCTTCTTAATCCAGTCACCCATCAAAGGACACTGGTTGGTTTTCCTGTCTTGGCTATTGTGAATAATGCTCAGTGAACATAAGGGTACATAGATGTTTATAAATAAGTGTTCTCAACGTCTCTGGATAGATACCCAGAAGCAGGATTGCTGGTCATATGGTAGCTCTATTTTTAATGATTTGAGGAGCCTCCATGCTGTTTTCCATAGCAGCCACACCAATTTACATTCCCCCCAGCAGTGTATATGGGTTCCTTTTTCTATACATCCTCTCCAAAACTTATTTTTTGTCTTATTGATAACAGTCATTCTAACATGTAAGGTGGTATCTCATTGTTGTATTGGTTTGTGTTTCCCTTATAGCTAGTGATGTGGAACATTTTCATAAGATATTTGTTGGCCATATCTGTGTCTTCCTTGGAAAATTGTCAGTCCAAGCCCTCCTCCTGTTATGTAATGGCAGTTTTTGTTATTGTTGTTGTTGAATTCTGTGGGTTTTTTTTTTAGTTTTTTAATTACATTTAACATTTCATATTATTTTATATTAGTTTCAGGTGTATGGCCAAGTGGTTCCCCCTAATATTTCCAGTGCCCATCTGGTACCATACATTATTATTGACTATATTCCCTTTACTGTACTTTACGTGCCTGTGATTATTTTGTAACTACCAATTTGTGCTTCTTACTCCCTTCAGCTTTTCACCCAGTCCCCAACCTGCCCACCCCCATCTGGCAACAATCAAAATGTTCTCTGTATCTATGAGTCTGTTTCTATTTTGTTTGTTCATTTAGTGTTTTCTTTAGATTCCACATATAAGTCAAATCATATTGTATCTGTCTTTCCCAGACTGACTGACTTCACTTAGCATAATACCCTCTGGGTCCATCCATGCTCTCACAAATGGCAAAGTTTCATTCTTTTTTATAGCTGAGTAATATTCCATTTTTTATCCACTCCTCTAGTGATGGACATTTCTGTGGCTTCAATATCTTGGCTATTGTAAATAACTCTGCACTGTTATAGGGGTGGGTGCATACACTCTTTTGAATTAGTGTTTTGGGTTTCTTCAGTTATACACTAAGAAGGGAAATCACAGGATTATAAGGCAGTTCCATTTTTAACTTTTTGAGGACCCTCCACACTGTTTTCCACAGTGGCTGCACCAAGCTGCATTTCCACAAATAGTGCTTGAGGGTTCCCTTTTCTCCACATCCTCTCTAAAACTTATTGTTCCTGGATTTATTGAAGATAGCCATTCTGTCAGGCATGAGATGGTATCTGGTTGTAGTCTGAATTTGCATTTCTCTGAGGATTAGTGACATTGAAGATTTTCTCATATGTCTATTGGCCATGTGTATGCCCTCTTTTAAGAAATGTCTATTCCGTCCTCTGCCCAATTTTTAATTGGATTATTTGTTTGTTTGTTTTTGATGTCGAGTTTTTTGAGTTCTTTATAAATTTTGGATATTAACTCCTTATCAGATGAATCATTGGCAAATATGTTTCTCCATTTGGTAGGTTGTCTTTTTGTTTTGTTGATTGTTTCCTTTGTTGTGCAAAAACATTTTAGTTTGCTGTAGTCCCACTTGTTAGTGTTTTGTTTGTTTTTCTTGCCTGGGATGAAATATTAGGTATTTTACTGCCTGCGTTTTCTTCTGGGAGTTTTATGGTTTTGAGTCCTACATTTAAGTGTTTAATCCATTTTAAGTTTATTCTTGTGTATGGTATAAGAAGGTGGTCTAGTTTCATTTATTTGTATGTATTTGTTTAATTTTCCCAACACCAGTTACTGATTAGACTGTCCTCACCCTATTCATCTAAGTCTCTATTTTTATGACAGCACCATGCTGTTTTGATTACTAAACATTTGTAGTATAGCTTGTTATCAGGTAG
>VMDR010008685.1:0-35817 GCA_007922815.1 Macrotus californicus | reverse complement strand
CTACCTGCTCATACTTGGTGCCTGAGGGATTATTAAGACTCCCTTCTTGCTTATTTCTGAGTATTGTCTGAGCTATTCCTGACACTATGAGTGCTCTTTGGATGCCTCTTAAGGTAAGATGTGTTATTTTTAAAATTAAAGGTCTCATTTTATTTTTTTTAGAATTGAGAATATCCTAATTCTTAAATTTGCAGTTCTTCAACCCTCTTACCTGATACTCCTTTCCCCTCAAAAACTACTATTGTGTTTGCTTCCTGATTGATTACTCCTTACTTCGTACTATTAACTTTTCTTGGTTGTTGGAGTTAAAATATTAGTGAGGTTCTCAAACTAACTTGCGTTATAATGATGTGTTAATTTTATATTATGACAACCCACACATAGTTATAAAATACTGTTCCTATCTCAGTAGGATGGATTGGCAATTCCGACATCCAGATCCACTTTCAAACAGGTACTTTAGAGTCCTAGGTACGAGGGTGTGTCCCATTCTTGCAAATCTGTAGCTGATTCATGTGTTACAAAAGATGTGTCATTAACCATTTGTTTACTCTGAAACTTCCTATAGGGTGTTAGAACATTCTGAGACCTGTTGGTTTCTGTGTACAGTGCTGTTGGAGAGTTCTGGCGCTTCCTAGTCCTTTGCATGGGAATTTACACTATTTTCTCAACAGGTAGCACTTGGGGCCAAGTTTCATGACACAGGATAAACCTCTTTTGGGCAGTGTGGAAAGACGATCTTTAGATGAAAAAGCTCTCGTGGATGTGGTTTTTCTCAGGTCTCTCGACTCCTTCCAATCTCTTGTACATAGATGGCCAAAGGGCACTCCATTAGGACTAAGCAGAGGGGCAATGCTTATAAGACATATGTAGGGAGGAAAATGGGAGGAAGGATGGAGAGAGAAAGACAAGGAGCGATGGAAACCCTCTACCAGCTTCACCCGGTGGCACACGTTGGCTCCCTGTGGAGCTAGGTCATTCGTTGTGTGGTAATCTGCCCTATGGGGTAGATCAGAGAATAATACAGTCTGTGTAAACTGCACGTTTGGACTGCTGTATATCTTTTGGTAAATGTAGACTGACTTCTCATCTTCATTTATGTTGCAGCTGCTACTGTTGGATAATGAGTGCTTATATTAGTGTAAAGGAAGGCAAAGTGACACAGTTTTCCCAGCCATTCTCCCTGCAGAATTGGAGAGGTTGTGTGGGGGACCCAGTCAGAAGTCCTGAACTCTTAGGAATTCGAGGACCCTGAACAAGAGTATTTCTCTTTGGTACTGAGTGTTTAGCACCAGGAGCTGGTGGCCTTTATTATCTTTAGGAAGCAGGCACAGGGATATCAACAGGTAGAAATCCAGGAAAACTGAGATCTATATTTTGGGTTTTATTTTATAGTCACGTTGGTTTTAACTAATGTATTAGATACACAGAGGCCTGTATTTTAAGATATATATGCTGTTTAAGATTTTACCTCTAGTCCTGGCTGGTGTACCTCAGTGGATTGAGTGCGGGCCTGCGAACCAAGGGGTTGCTGGTTTGATTCCCAGTCAGGGCACATGCCTGGGTTGCGGGCCAGGTCCCCAGTAGGGGACGCCTGAGAGGCAACCACACATTGATGTTTCTCTCTCTCCCTCCTTCTCTTCCCCTCTCTCTAAAAATAAATGAATAAAATCTTAAAAAAAAAGATTTTACCTCTAAATCTCTGAGCCTGTGTTGTCATACATTTGACCCTTTAACAACCCTAGGGTTAGGGGCACTGACCTGCACCTCCCGCCAGTTGAGAATAGTGAATAACTTAAAAAATTAAAAAAAAATTATTGATTTTAGAGAGAGAGGAAAGGAGAGGGAGAAACATCGATGTTTGTTCCACTGACTCATGCAGTCATTGGTTGATTCTTGTATGTGCCCTGACTGGGGATCAAACCCACAACCTTGGGGCATTGAGACGATGCTCCAACCAACTGAGCTACCTAGCCAGGCAATAGTGAATAACTTTTGACTCCTCTAAAACTTAACTACTCATAGCCTATTGTTGACAGTCTTACTGATAACAAACAGTTGATTAATACATACTTTGTATGTTGTATGTATTATATACTTACAATAAAGTAAGTCAGAGAACATTTATTAAGAAAATCATCAGGAAGAGAAAATACATTTATAGTATTTATGGAAAGAAATTCTGCACAGTTCAAACTCACATTGTTCAAGGGTCACCTGTAGTTCCACAGTGACCCTTGAAGTTGTACCAAAGATCTCTGGCTTGGTAGGAGCACAGAAAGGAAGTCGGCGATCGATACCGTATGAGTTACCCCCCGTTAACTGCTGAAGAATGTAGTTTTGTGGCTGCCTTAATTTTATGTTTGCTGCTAGTGGAAAGCCTGTTCTAAATCTAAATTAATTTTGTTAACACTTTCCTCCCTTTATTACTAAAAAAGAAAAACCTTAAAAATTATAGTGTTTGATCTGGGCGGGGGGAAAAAAGGCACTTTTTGGGGGAAGAGGATAGCATTGAATTTGCAGGATGGAAAAAAAGGGAGAGAGAGAACTTTATTCTCTTTTTTACTTGTACATATCTTTCAAATGTTTCTGAGAAGTATTTTTAGGTTGCAGCTATTTATTTTGTACGTAAAAAAAAAATATGGTAGCCTGATTAAATTGTATACTTTGGAGCCAAAGTGTTCATTTTCTATAGTTCTTACGCTTTGTTTCTGATGATCTTATTTTGGAATGATCTCTAGTTCTTACTCAGGCATTACTTAAATGTTAGGCCTGAGTATATGCTTGTTTCCAGGCTTCTAGAAAGTAGTGCCAATACTCACCCTTTACGCCAACCAAAGTACCAAAGGAAACATAAGTCAACAGCAAAGGACAAATAACTCCAACCAGGAACTCCTCAACTGAGGGCACTCTTGTTAATTAGAGAAGTTCCTATGGAAATTGTCTGCCCCTTCCTGTCTATATGAGGAGTCTCCAGCTTTTTTATTAGTAGCCCTGACTAAGCAATATCAGTGATGTTTGATGTTTCCAGGTCCAGTTGTCAGGGTTAAGGGTATGGGTGAGATGGGAGAGGAACAAGGAGAAGGAGGAGAGTTGGATGGGATGGAGAAGAGAGCAAAGTAAAGATGAGGTGGAGAGAAGAGACAGATGGTCTTCGGTGTGTGCTATGGTGCCTCAGATGTCTCAGCTCTTAGGGACTGCTCATTGCACTTTGTGCTGGGCTGAATTACAATGAAAGCAGGTAAAAAGTGTTCTTGACAGACAGAAGGACAGAATTAAAATATAACTCAATATGATACCGAAAGACCACCAAGATATACAGTTAAGTGATAAAAAGCAAGATGCAGAACAGTGTGTAAAGAAGAAACAGAGAAAAGAAAATTTGTGTTGGCTTGTTTTATATGCATTTAAAAACCTCTAGAAGGATAAACAAGAAAACGGCGACATTGGTTACCTGGAAGTCTAGGAAGTGTGGGGGTAGAGGACATTGTGGGAAGGAGAGATGTCTTACTGTATATTTTTAAATACTTTTTTGATGTCTGTATCAAAATAAAAAAATATGAAATTAAAAAAAAAACACTTAAAAAGCAGAACAGTATCTCAGTCCCTACATCTGTTCTCTTCCTGTGTCTGGAAGTCAAAGAAAAAAGCAAGGGGCCACAGCTGAGCCCAAGCTGCCCTCGAGCGGTGGCTGAAGGGGGACATACACAAATGGGTGCTGTGACCGCGGACATACACTCTCCTGGGACCTGGAAGGGTTCTGAATTTACAGATGTGTATTTCTGGTGTTGAATTGTAAGGTTAGGCATTGAAAAATTTCACTTGCTCTTAAAGTTTTAGTATAACCAGATTTTAATTGTTTATTCCTTCAAGTTGGCAATTAAATATACTGTCATGGTTCTTGGTGTGCGATATTGGGCAGTTTCTTAATCTCTCTGATATTCAGGACTCTTCTTTGTATTGGTAACAATGTTAACATTTATTTTAGAGGATTGCTGTATATATTATATCTGTAAAGGACCTAGGCGTCTGGCTTAGGGCCCTGGCTGATTTTGGGCCTGTTTCTGAACCTCTTAGAGCCTTGGTGCCCTCCTCTGTGAAAGGGGTATAATTACAGTACCTACACCCTAGGGTGGACTTTGTGAGGACTAAATGAGTATCTTGATGCCAAGCACTTGGAGTAACACTTGGTATGTGCTCCGTAAACACAAGCTGCTAATTTTCTTCATGACACCTGTTTACTGGGGCTCCTGTAACAAAGTGCCACAAACTGATTGGCTTGAATGACAGAAATTCATTGTCCTTCAGGTCTGGAGGCTGAAGTCTGAGGGCAGGGTCATGCTCCCCCTTGAAGGTGCTAGGGCAGGAGCTACTCCAGGCCTGCCTTCTAGCTTTTCGTAGTTCCTTGGCAGTGTAACTCCAGCCTTTACGTAGTGTCCTCCCTCTGTGTGTGTCTTTGTGTTCAGAAATTCTCCTTTTTTAAAGGACATTTGGAATAGGTCATATTGGAACAGGGCCCACACTAATGACTTTATTTTAACTTTTGAAAAAAAAAAAATTATTTATTTATTTCCAGAGAGAGGAGAAGGGAGGGAGAAAGAGAGGGAAACATCAAATGTGTGGTTGCCTCTTGTGTGCCCCTAGCTGGGGTCCAAGCATGCGCCCTGATTGGGAATCAAACCAGCGACCCTTTGGTGCAGAGGCTGGCACTCAGTCCACTGAGCCACATTATCACCTCTGTAAAGATGCTATCTCCAGCTAAGGTTAAATTCTGAGGTACTGGGGCTTAGGAGTCCAAAGTAACTTTTTTGGGGGTGGGGCACAATTCAACCCATAACAACATCCAGTAGCTTGGTCAGTCTCACAGATTCTGTCATTTATCATGGGTGGCAGACCCTCAGTACCTATACGTAGAAAATGAAAATTTTGATGTAGATTGGTAACATAGTTTAAAGACATAGTGTACTTCTTTAGGTTTCTTGTGCATTTATGTTTAATATGTATAGATTTTCGTTATCATTGAAACTATAGATTTATACAAAATTGAAACTTTAGAAGGTAAGATTATTCTCTCTTGTTTTTTTGGTATCAGTAAAATTCTGTTTTGAAAAATTAGGGTCAAGATTACAGTCTTGCTCTCCATGTCTCCTCCTTTGTAGGAAGTGATGGAACCTTGGGATTTCCTTAATTTGTAAGAATTAGGTCCAGGAATCTGTCTCTAGCAGGGGTGTCCAACCACAGGCCACATGTGGCCCAGGATGGCTATGAATGCAACCCATTACAAAACCATCAATTTACTTAAAACTTCTTTCTGCTCATCAGTTTTTGTTAGTGTTTGTGTATTTAATATGTGGCCCAAGACAACTCTGAGCCAGTGTGGCTCAGAGATGCCAAAAGATTGAATGCCCCCTTCCCTTTGTGAATAAAGAGATGTTTTATGTTAACCAGACACCATCTGTAAAAAAGCCTGGTGTGGTCATCTTCCAGCATTTGGCTTCCATCTGGCGTTTGGGTAGGCAGTGTGGGTCACCCCAGAAACAGCAAGACCTTGAAGAAGTTCCTCTGGCCTGAGTGACTCGGCCAGCCGCCTACCTCTGTCCCCTCCTACTTGTGTTTAGAGTGTAAAACTCAAACTTTCAAACACAGAGGGTAGACTCCTGACGATCTGGCTGCCACTGACCTTTCTGTTCTGTTCCTAGACCGTCCTTTCACCGCTGGCCTACATGCACCTTTGTTTGATGGTTTTTCCCCTGGAACTCCTAGTGTTAAGACTTTAAAAAGTTGTCATTTAGGTGAAGATATTTCCAAAAGGTATTGCGTGCTTGCCTGCCTCCTTAAAGAAAGTATCTCGAACAAAATTTTATCTTTTAGTAGTAATTCAAAATTTTGAAGATCCTCGCTGTGCCCATCAGTTACTGTATTTTGCTGAAATATAATGTCTTTGGAGACCATGGGATACATTGTATTAGTGGATTAGTAAGTGTATATTACATACTCTTGGGCTATTCGTTATATTATTTTGTCTGTTATTACCTATTTTCATTATCTTCTACCTTTGTGTCAGGTTGTTGCTGTCCTTGGTCCAGCCCCCAGCAGTTCTTCCCTCTATTTTAATGCTTTCTTTCTGTGGTAGGCAAGGGCGCCAGCCAACTAAGCGCATATAAATTATTTGCCAGGGAAGGGGACTTAATGGTAATGGGAAAAAAATACAATAAAAAATTTTAAAAAATAAAATAAAATACAAAACAACTAAAATTAAATATAAATAAATACATACATACATAAATAAATAATTTGCCAAGGAAGAGTAAATAGATCTTTAGTGATGGTGGGAGGAACTTTCCTACAGGTAAAATACATGAAGAATGACAAGTTTTTAGCAGCCCAGTGCAAAATTACACGGCTTTGCCTATGTGCATTTAATGGAGAGGAAGGGTTGATTGCTTTCATCAGATTTTACAGTGATCCAGGCTACTCTAGATAAATGCATGTTATGAAACTGCTTTGTCAGTTACTATCAGAAGTTCCTCAATTTTTTCTCCTGTTTCCCTATGCTGAAGTGAAGGAGTTTATAGTATTAGGAGATTGTGTGGACTGTGTGGAGAAGGGCCATGTGACTAGTCCCGAGACAGTGCTGACCATGCTGAGGCAGAGTACAGCTAAGGGCTGGAGTGGGAAAGAGCAGTTAAGTATGGGCAGGAGAGCAGCTCTGGGCGTTGTTGGCTGGTTTGCTCCAGAGGACAAAGGGAATAGCCAGAGTAAGTTCCGGAAGCTCAGAGAATATATATTCAGGGACTTGATTTGAAGAAATTGAAAGTGCTATCTTTTTAAAAATCCTCACCTGAGGACATTTGTTCATTACTTTTAGAGAGAGAGAAACATAGATATGAGAGAGAAATTGATTGGTTGCCTCTTCTCTGCACCCAGACTGGGGATCCTGTGTGCCCCCGCAGCAGTGATCAAACCCTCCACGTAGGCATGTGCCCTAACTGGGAGAGAATTGAACCCTCAACCTTTCGGTTACAGGAAGATGTCCCAACCAGCTGAGCCACACCGGCCAGGGCAATATTATCCTTTTTGCCTTGGCTAATGTGGCTCAGTTGGTTGGACGTTGTCCACGAAGTGAAAGGTCACTGGTTCGATTCCCGGTCAGGGCACATGTGTGAGTTGCAGGTTCTGTCCCAGTTGGTTTGCGTGTGAGAGGCAACTGACCGATGTTTCTCTCCCTCTCTCTTTCTCCCCCTTCCCTTCTCTCTAAAAATAAATAAATAACCTCTTTTAAAAAGCTATCTTTTTATTTTGAACAGCCGAGTGATTTTAGTTTTTGCTGAATTCTTTTTCTATAGAAATCATCTTGTGAAAAGTTTGCCACCTAGATCATACTTTAATAAGTGAGACAGGCAGATGAGAGTGAAAACAGGGGTAAAAGAATTTTAAAAAATACATAAATTAAGGTGATCATTCTAAATTATTATTTTTTAATTTTATTATTTTTAGAGAATACCTGACATGGTGAAGTACAAATGACATGAGTGCTGGCTCTTTCTATAATTTTCTGGTGTCATTTTCTGGTGTCTCTTTCTCTGTGTTCTTTGCAGACTTTTTTCTCTTTCACATCAGTGTTTGTCTCATTATGGCTCTCTCTCCTTACCCTGTCCAGTTCCTGGGGTCATCTCAGATGCATTTGTGTCCCGCGCACCACCCATGTACTGATGACTTGCAAATGTGTTTTTTCCAATTCCAATCCAATACACATGGCTGCCTCCTGGACGTCTCTGCTTGGGTGTCCTTTGTTTATTTTAAAATGACCTCATCTACTTCCCCAAGTTCAGCCTCTTCCTATCTTCTTGTCCCAGTGAGTGAGTGGTACCATCACCTATCCTGTCACCTAATTCCTTCGTAGGGCATCTTTGTCACCATATTCTTGAGATACTAGCTTGAAATGTTTCCCTAGTCACTTCCACTTCTCTGTTCTGAGTTTAAACCTTTATCACCCTTTGCCTGCCTGACCTTTAGTCACCTTTTGATTATTCTCCTTGACTGTCTTCCAAGTTACTGTCATTGTAAAACGTAGATCTCATCATACAATTATGTGCACCCTCCCCTGTGGCTTACCTGGCTCTTAGGCAGTACATCTGCCTGAGCACTCTGCACTCAGCAGTGCTGAATTGCTTGAAGTTCCTGCTGTGCACCTTGTTCTCCTTCGCCTCTGGGTTTTCACAAAAACAGTTGCCTCCGTTTAAAATGACGTCTGTCCTGTCCTAGGAAGTAACAGTGATGACGATATCAGTAATAACCACAGTAGCTGACACAGAGCTTCCTGTGTACCTAGGCGTGGCTTTTGAGTATGTGTGTGCATTCCTAGCACTTCTCCTGTACAGTGATTGCAGGGGTTCTCTCACCCAGCCAGCTAGTCTTTAAGTTCTTTGAGAGTAAGAGCTAGGTCTTTCCTTTTATCATCACTGTTTGCTGTGTGATGGCACTCAGCTCATGTGTGTTAATGACTAGTCCGAGGACTGCATTGCCCAACCTGTGGAGAACATCTTTAGAAGGGTATCGGTGGGAAAGCTGAGTTAGTCACATCCACTCACCAATCCTAGCTTTACCGTTTGGGGCTATAGGATCCAGTCTGTTCAGCAGGAGCAGCTTTGTAGCTTTGGAATAAGGCAAAGAAGTGTTTGTTTGTATTTTAATGATCTCCCATTGAACAATGAAGGGCGCAGGTGTTTTGTTTGCTGAGTGAGGGCCAGTCTGCTGACAACGTGGTGTCGTCAGGTAGCTAGAATGTCTTCACATTAGCAGAAAGTCTTGGGAAATGGGTAGTATTTAGGCTTGTGGTGCTCCAACCAGTTAGTATGTGTGACATTGAACTGATGGTAGTTTTAGAATTCCATGCGACATTAGTTATTATGCATTAGTGATCAGGTGTCACCTCTCTCTTCCATCACAGATCTGTTAAGTATGAGTTTAGACACATAACATTTTATCTTTTATCACTGTGTATATAAATTGTGTTTGTAGCAAAACCCCAGAAAATGGACAAGCTTGTAGTTGTTGCCTCCTGCTTTGTTTTTGTTTTTAATCTAGGTATTGATCGTGGTAGGAAGGTTTTGGCCAGCAGGGGGAGCTGAAGTCACTGATATGTGATTCCACCTCTACTGATTTTCAAAAAGTTTGTAACAGTCAAAAGAAAGAACTCTTACTAAGAATATGATCAGAGTTCATAAAAAAGAAATGCAGTTTTTTCCTCTTTGCCAATAGAATTTACAGTTTGCCCCCCTATTTTGCATAGAACATTACATTGTCTTTAGGGACCATTCTATAATTATTCAAAACAATTTTTTTTTTTTTTAAACTAGAAGCTGTGAATCCTTTAGGTACCATTTAGATTTTTTTTCTGTAAATGCCTTACTTTTCATTTGTCTGTGCTGTAACATCTGCCACTTTCCTATCTGTAGTACTTTAGCCTCTGTATCTCAGGGCATCTTCCAGGTAGTGTAGGGGAAGAGTCACCTTTTTAGTTAGGTCTGATGGCTAGAGAGCCTGACCTTCTGTGGAGTTGAAATGTGCCCCTCTGCAGTGTTCACTTTTGGCCTAATTTGTCTACACAGGAACTGCCTAGAGCAGGGGTGTCAAACTCATTTTCATCAGGGGCCATATTAGCCTTGTGGTTGCCTTCGAAGGGCCGAATGTAATTTCAACTCCGTAACAGTTAAGGAGTAGTTACATTTACACAGTCCTAAAATTACATTCGGCCCTTTGAAGGCAACTGTGAGGCTGATGTGGCCCCGGTGGAAATGAGTTTGACACCCCTGGCCTAGAGCAACTATTCTAGTTTCTCTTTTGCTAGACCGACTGCCCTTCAGATGTTTACACATCCTGCTTGCCGAAGTATTTTTTAAGCTGAAAATAAATCCTAGTTTTTGCAGATATTTCTCATTTGATACATTTAAAAATCCTTTTCACTTATTTCCTTTATTTTTCAGTATCAGGAAGTTCATTCCATCTGCAAAATGGGCAGTTCTCTATATCTTTCACATAGTATATTAAATTGTTAAATATAGCATTTCTAAAACATTATCTAAGATCAATCTCCTGCTTTTATAGTTACTTATTTGGGGAAATGCCTATGTATCCACCCATTAATTTTCTATGTCTAAATCATGTCCTATGTTAAATATTTTCAATTTTGTGGTCACTGTTTTTTTTTTTTTTTAATGGTCTTATTTATAATCTTATCAAGATTTTTTTAAAAGCCCATGTAAATTATATTCACATACTTTCTCCTCAGAGATTTTGGGTGGACGGGTGTGGTGGGATTTCCGGTTTTAGAAGCCATGTTGTCCTTTCCTCAGAAGATTATCATACTAATAGGTCTTCTGAGCTCATCCTCTACTACAGATTTGCCATTTTGGCCAATTGGAAGCTCATAGCTAGAGAGCCCTTCTCCTGAATAGGTGGGAACTATGTTGATGGCATGTTTTTGTTCATTTTATTCAGATATTTGTTGAGTGCCTAAGTGTGCCAGGAATAAAGCAAGGGGCTGGGTAAATGCTGATTGAAGGACACAGATCCGGATTCTGTCCTCCTGGGTCAGCCCTCTCGTATGACTGACTGTCCAGTAGGTTCTTCCCTGCACTTGGATAATGTTCTACTGAAACTCTTTTAAAGTGCAGAGAATACTTTGGGCTCCATGACCACCTAACATCTAATATATGAGTTTGGAAGCACCTTGTTTGTTTAATAATGAATTTGATTCACCATCCCTGATTTGTACACTCATACTTTAAAGAATAATTTAGAAATAGGTGTTTCTCATGCCTTCTTTAATAAATACTGAAGCAAATTAAAGTTAGGCCTACCAGCTGTCTTGCTTTATCACTGTTTATACCCCTTTTATCAAGTGACTCATCCAGTCATTATTTGGCATCTGGCTTTTTTTCCCCTTGGTGCGGAAACCTGAGAACATCTGTTTTTTTGTATATTTAAGCCGCATCTTATGGCTTTGCATTTTCTTGCAAGGTTTTAATTGTTTTGGCTACATAGGTCTTAATGCTCCTGATCAGCTACGATTGATGATCTTTTGTTACTTTTCCTTATTTTTGTTAACTATTTGGAGAAAAGCTGCCTTCCTCCTCCTCTCCTGACCCTTTCTACACCCCTCCCCCCCCCCAGCCCCCACACTACTTAGCAATTTAAAACTTGTGGGCGAGCACCTGACTTTTGGTCACTTGCGTGGAGTATTTTAAAGTTCATCTCTAGGCTTTGTATTACACATTTGTTTTTTAAACATAATTTTAATTTTGTCCAACTAAAATTTAGATTCCCTTTCCTAAAATTGGGTAACCATATAATACATTTTTAGTTTTTCCTGACTTGTAGAATATTGGTTATGTGTTTTTTATGTCTGTCACTAATGGGTCATGTATGGGAGTTTCTGATTGTAATTTAGAACTAAGTTCTGTTATATGTGTATGTCTTAATAGGTTCTAATTTTTTTTTGAGAAAGCAATTATTATTTAAAACTTTATATCATTCCCCTCCCTGAAATGTTTTGTGTTGTTAATATATAGGTTGTTGAACCCTACATTATTGTTACTGTAGTTTTCAGGTTTCTGAAGCAATGAGCTTTGGAGTTGAAAGAAGCCTTGATTTAAGTTAGTCAAATTCTAGGTCATTTGCCCAAAGTCACGTAGCTACTTAGTGATAGAGCTAGAACTTGAATGCCAGGCCAGCATTAATTATATCCGTCTAATGATTACTGGGTGATAGACTAATATGTTAATCACACTTACATGGGACCATATGCAAACAAGAACTGCTGATTTGTGGGGGGGGGGGGATAAAATGAACAATCTGGCTTGGAAATGAGTTGATTGATCATCATATTCTTTCCTGTTCAGCACATATTCTTCTTCTCAGATACCCTGTATTCGTGGATCAGGGTACCATCTTTATACTCCAGATAGTTCTAGGGATGACTATGCCAATTTTTTTTCTTTCAACGACCCATTTATAGAAGGTTTGCCAACCATCTGTTATAATATTCTTCAGGGAGAGTGTAAAATTAATGGCTTTTGTTGAAGCTTTTAAAAAAATCATACATTCCAGTCCTGGCCAGGTTGCTCAGTTGACTAGAGTGTCATCCTGATGGGGCAAGGTTGTGGGTTCAATCCCCGGTCAAGGTACAGACAAGCAGCAACCAATGAATGTGTAAATAAGTGGAACAACACATCTCCCTCTCTTTCTAAAAATCAGTAAAGAAGAAACTAAAAAAAACACATTCTGTCCTGTCTCACCGAAGACAACCCTCTCAGTAATAGGTGTTTTTGTTCCTTGGAGCCTTTAGTTACCGATGTCCTAGTCTGTGTCATTTCTGTAGGTGACCGACTATGTCAGTGATCAAAGTCGGATCTTCCTCATTTCATTCCCACAGGGTAATCTAGAGTAACTTGAGTTTGATGGGAACGTAATCTTTTCTTTAAAAAATACTTTCTTTATAAAAATTTACTAAGTGCTGTAAAATTTCATTTTTATGGACCTGTATGATGTGCCAGACATCTCCAATGAATATTATGTTTTTCACACTTATATTTTGAAGTGTCATCACTCCTATTTTTAAATTTATTTTTATTTTTTATATGAACAGATTTTTACTAAACGTTTTTTAACTGTGGTGAAAATCATACTCTTTTCTCTTTTTTAAAATTGTTGTTCATAATCTTTTCTTATATATACTGCTGGCAATGAGTTTGCAGGTGTAGCATAAAGGCAAATTTGTGCTCTGAGGTCATCTCTCAAAGGGAAGTAAATGGCAGAATTATGGCTTGCTTTCTCCTGACATTTTCACAAGTAGTGCAACTTTTTTTTTTTTTTTAACAAAGTTGTGTTATTTTGGCTTTATCTTTTGTTTTACAGCTTTATAGAGATACATTTCTTACATCATAAAATTTACCCATTTAAAATGCACAATTTTTTTACTGTATTCACAGAGTTGTGCATTCATCACTACAATCTAATTTTAGAGCATTTTTAACTTTCAAAAAGAAACCTTTTATCTCTTAGCAGTCATTCCCTATTCCCTTTTGTCCCCCAGCTTCTGGCAACCACTCACCTACTTTTTGTTTCTATGAATGCCTGTGCTGGACATTTCATATAAATTGAATCATATGATATGTGCTCCTTTATGACTGGCTTCTTTCACTTAGCATCTTTTCAAGGTTCATCTGGGTTGTAGTATGTATATATCAGTATTTCATTCATTTTTATGCCAAATAATATTCCATGGTATGCATGTGCCCCATTTTGCTTATTCATTAATCAGTTGGTGGATATTTGGGTTGTTTCCGTCTTTTAGCTATTATGAATAATACTGCTATAAGCTTTCTTGTGCAAGTTTTTGTTTGGACACCTTTTTTTTCAGTTTCCTTGGGCATATACCTCAGAGTGGAACTGCCAAGTTTTTTGGTAATGCCGCTTAACTTTCTGAGGAGCCACCAAACTGCTTTCCAAAGCAGCTACCCCATTTTACATTCCCGCCAACAATGTGTGAGGGCTCTGATTTTTCCACATTCGTGCTAACGCTTGTGATTGTCCGTCATTTTGATTATAGCTATGCTAGTGTGGGTGTGGAGTGGTATCTCATTGTGCTTTTGAATTCATTTTCCTGATGACTAATGATGATGAGATCTTTTCATATGTTTATTAGCCATTTGTATATCTTCTTTGGAGAAATCTCTATTTCTGTCCTATTCTTTGCCCATTTTTTTTTAAAGATTTTATTTCTTTTTTTAATTTTAGAGAGGAGGAGGGAGAAAGAGAGGGAGAGAAACATCCATGTGTGGTTGCTCTCACGCGCCCCCTACTGGGGACCTGGCCCCAACCCAGGCATGTGCCCTGACTGGGGATTGAACCGGCAACCCTTTGGTTCACAGGCAGGTGCTCAGTCCGCTGAGCCACACCAGCCAGGGCTGCCCATTTTTTAACAGGGTTGTCTTTTTATTATTGAGTTGTAAGAGTTATTCAGATATTCTGGATACAAGTTCTTTATCACATATGATTTTCAAATATTTTCTCCCACATTATGGGTTGTATTTTCACTTTCTTGATGGGGGGTCCTTTAATGCACAGAGTTTTATAATTTTGATGGTGTCCAGTCTACCTATTTATTCTTGTCACTTGTGCTCTTGGTGTTATATCTAAAAACCATTGCTTAATCCAAGATAATGAAGATTTACCCTTGTTTTCTGAGAATTTTGTGGATTTAGGTAGCTTTGGATTATGTTTTGAAATTAGGAAGTATGAGTTCTCCAACTTTGTTCTTCCTTTTCAAGATCGTTTTGGGTAATCTGGGATTGCACTGAATGCATAGATCGGTTTATGGAGTGTTCCCATCTTAACGTTGCATCTTCCAGCCCGTGAATGTGGGGTGTCTTTCCCCTTAATTAGGATTTCCTTAATTTCTTTAGGCAGTTTTTGTAGTTTTCAGAGTAGAAGCTTTATACCTCTTTTGTTAATCTTATTTCTACATTTTAATACTTTTTGATGTTATTGTAAATGGAGTTAAAAAATTATTTCCATATTTTCCATATTGTTCATTGTTAGTATATTGTAATACAATTGATATTTGTATAGTGATCTTGTATCCTATAACATTGATGGACTTATTTATTAGCTCTAATAATTTTTTTATAGGTTCCTTAGGATTTTTAATATACTAGATTATGTACAAATAGAGGTAGTTTTACTTTTGCCTTTTCTTGCCTTATTGCCCTGGCTAGAATGTAGAATAGAATGAAGAACAGAAGTGGTAAGAGCAGACATTCTTGGTTTTTTTTTCATTGTGGGGAGAAACTGTTCAGTCTGTCTCTGTTAAATGTGATGTTAGCCATGGACTTTTCATATGTGCCGTGTATCAGGCTGAGGAAGTTTTCTTCAGTTGCTGGTTTGCTGTGTGTTTTTGGCATAAAAGGATGTTGGATTACATCAAATGCTTTTTTTTTTTAAGATTTTATTTATTTTTTTAGAGAGAGGGGACTGGAAAGAGAAAGAGAGGGAGAGAAACATCGATGTGAAAGAGAAGCATCGATCTGTTGCCTCTTATATGTGCCATGACTGGGAACTGAACCAGCAACCCAGGCATATGCCCTGACTGAGAATCGAATTGGTGACCTTTCACTTTGTGGGATGATACCCAACCAACTGACCACACCAGTTAGGGTTCAAGTGCTTTTTTTGGTATTGAAGTGATTAAATAGTGTTTATCCTGGATTAATATGATGTCTTACATTAATTGGCTTTAAGATATTAAGCCAACCTTGAATTCCTAGGATTAACCACTTACCAAAGGGTTATAATCTTTTTTATATGCTGCTGGATTCATTTGCTAGTGTTTTGTTGAGGATTTTTACATCTATATTCATAATACATATTTTGGTTTGTAGTTTTCTTGTGGTATCACTGGTGTTGGTATCAGGGTAATAGCGTGATCTTGTCAGCACAGATATTCTAGGAAGTATGAGTAGTTCTTCCCCTCCTCTATATAGAAGGATTTTTTTCTTCTTTATACCACAGAAGATACAGTTTTTTCATTTAGCTGTTTTATTATTTTTTGTTCTGCTATTTGAAATTAGTTAATTTGTATGTAAATTTGATTATGGGAATTAATCTGGAATCTGGCTGAAAGTACTGAATATTGTGTTCCATTATTTTTGTCATTCTCATTCAGAAGTGAAAAAAGATTGCTGTTAAAATTATATATGATTTCTTCGTAAATAAATGACAGAGATAAGACAGGAACTTGAGCATTTCCTGAATTCCAGTCATGTTCTCAGTACCTTGTGGTCTCATTCACAATATTGTACCCATGACAGTTTTTACATTAGATATTTTCAGCTTTCATTATCTGTATAAAGGGACTATATTCAGGGTTTTTATGGTGTGCATATTAATCTATAAATGACCTAAAGCAGTGCTTGTCCAATTTTTCCTTTGAAGTCTGGGGTTGTCGAAAGCAGCTTGTCAAAAAAAGGATGTTTCTCTGAAGACTTCTTATATTGATCTTGAAGAAGTGAGACTTTTGCATTTTGCTCTGTAATATATTTACATTTAACAAAAATGTATCTGATTTTACTATCTTTAAATTGACATACCAGCACAGTCTCTCCTATTTATTGAATGGCTTCAGTTACTACTTAGTCCATAGCTGTATGCTGGAGTGTACATGAGAACCCAATTCAAGAATCCAGGAGTTAGTGGATTAAAACTAATGTTCCTTTCCAGGAATGATGTGCCTCTCCATCAGAGGGAACAGGCATGTTTGCTCCAAAATTCCTAGATTTGCTTTGCAAAATCAAAGTGAGATTTTAGAAGTTGCATCTTAACTTTGGACTCAGCAATTGACTTAAAATTTTTTGTTTTTAAAAATGCCTTTTGCCTATGCACCTGTTGCTTCCTTTTCTCTTTGAATGTCTTTCCCCCTCTGACTCTTTTTTTTTTTTTTAAACATTTTATTTATTTACTTTTAGACAGAGGGGAAGGGAGGGAGAAAGAGAGGGAGAGAAACAACAATGTGTGGTTGTCTCCTTTGCATCCCTCACGAGGGACCTGGCCTGGAACCCAGGCATGTGCCCCAACTGGGAATCGAACCAGCACCCCCTCGCAGGCTACCTGCGAATCAGTCCACTGAGCTACACCAGCCAGGGCCCCCCTCTGACTTTTTTTATGCAGCCCACCACAACTTGGCCCCTCATAACTGTCTTGAAGTTCTTTTGCATGTTTACCTTCACATTCATTTGGAAAAGAAGCCAGGTAGTTTGTTGGTAAATTTTGGGCAAATTCTGGCATTTAGGTTTATTATCTGGTGCAGTGTTTTTAGGTCCTGGGCAGACTGCTTCATTTGACATTGCATCATCTGCAAAATCAGTGTATTAGAGCATCCCCTTTATGTTTGGTCAGTTATCTTTTTTGGTTAATTCTGATTATTTGAGAATTTTAAAATGTTCTATACTATAGTTCAAAGCTTCAGAAATAAAGTCCACCTAAGTAATCACTGTATATTTCTTTTCTTTGTTTAACTCCTTGAGAAACTTAAAATATTCATATAAAGTATTGGCTAAGCTGCATGCTTTAGAAGTCAGTGCTTGTGTTTCTACTTTGAAATCTGGGACTACAGAGGAGAAAACCATCAATTTCGGATGTTAGATCTTAACATAGCTGATAGCCTGAGAGAACCTGATTTGTTTCTTTAAGGGATATAGTTGTATTCGGTTGAATTTTAATGTTATCTCCTGAATTATCCCAAAATAATTACTACTAGATTAAGGAGTGCTTTCGTGGTTAACCTTAACTTTAGTTATTGTTCTCATAGCTAACACAGTTAAGTCATGAGGCTGCCTAATAAGTTTTTCTTAATGAGTTATTGGATCACTTCTATAGAGATGGTAAGATAACATCTTTATGTAATTTCTGAAGTCCGTATATTTAGTACAGGGGTATCAAGCTCATTTTCACCGGGGACCACATCAGCCTCACGGTTGCCTTCAAAGGGCTGAGATAATTTTAGGACTGTATAAGTGTAACTACTCCTTAACTGTTAAGGAGTTGAAATTACATTCCGCCCTTTGAAGGCAACCGTGAGGCTGATGTGGCCCCCTCCCCCGTGCAAATGAGTCTGACACCCCTGCTCTAGTATGAGAAAGAAAATCATCTAGTTAGGTGGGACTGAAATTGAGGAATGTCATGCATTCCTATAATACTTTGCCATTTAAAGCTTTTGAAATGACAAATTGTTTAATCTTATTGAAAGTGTGTTGCTACTGGACTGAGCACATAAAAATATATATTTTGAATCAGTTGAGACTTCCATTTAATGAAAAAAAAATCTGATTTCTGAGCTCTAGAGTGACTGTAACCAGTGTGAGGATTTTCTTTACTTATACTTGGCTAATCTTGATACTTATGAAACTGTGAAATAGGCAGTATTGTTTGGATGTAATACCTTTATCGAATTTGTACTTCTTATTTGCCGAGTAGCATGTTTCTGTTGGGAGTTTGTAGCTCAGGAAGGCAGCTGATGCAGTTGGAAAAGTGAGAATTGGAGACTGCACTCTGATCCCAGTGTGTGCTTCAGCTTTGAGGCTTTGGGCAGTCTCCTGTTTTCTCTTGGCTTCATCTTCTCACTAGTAAAATTTGGAGGTTAAACTAGATGGCCTTTCATATTCCTTGTACATCCAAAATTTGTTGATTTAAATGTCTTAAGTTCGGTTCAGTTTATTCTGGCTTTCTATTTAATAGTTAGCTGGTTAAATATTAACAAAGGAGCATGCATCAATTTCACTTTAAAGATGCTTCTTCCATGATAGAAGTTTAATGTTGTCTTAGATTGAGATATTCATTTCTGTGCTATCTGGAACAGGATCTTGAGCTTAGTAAATGCTCACTAAATTGTTTTTTTTTTTTAAGATTTTATTTACTCATTTTTAGAGAGAGGGCAAGGGAAGGAGAAAGAGAGGGAGACAAACATCAATGTGTGGTTGCTTTTCATGTGCCCCTACCATGGACCTGGCGCACAACCCAGGCATGTGCCCTAGACTGGGAATCGAACCAGCGACTCTTTGGTTTGCAGGCCAGCACTCAATCCACGGAGCCACACCAGCCAGGGCCCACTAAATTGTTTTTGAATAAATGCACTTTTTTAAAATGTGGTTTTAGAGTTATGATTATAAATAATCCTTTTCAGAATTGGAATGTTTTTAGGAAACTCAAAGTATTTTTATGTATAGTGTTATCTGAGTTGATGAATGAAGACATTATTTGCCAAAGTCTATAGAGTGGGATTTGAAGTTTGAACTAAGGAAGATGTGCTGATCTTTACTTATCTCATTTTATTCATTCATTCATTCATTCATTCATTCATAATCCCCACCTGAGGACATGCTCATTGATTTTTAGAGAGAGGGGAAGGAAGGGAGAGAGGAAACATCGATGTGAGAGAGAAACATTGATTGGTTGCCTCCCATATGTGCCCCGACCAGAACCAAATCTCCAACCTAGGCATGTACCCTGTGCCCTGACCAGGAATTGAACCTGGGACCTTCTGGTTTAAAGGATGACACTCCAACCAACTGAGCAACCCGGTCAGGGCTCATTCATTTTAACCTTTCAGTTATTAAACTTTGGAAAATAGCTTTATTTATTAATAATAATTATACCAATAGCTAAACTTATAAGGTAGGCACTATTATATCCTTTTTTACAGAGTAGAAACTGAGGCTTATAGGTTAGATTCTTTGCTCAAAGTAACACAGTAATACTTGGTCAGTAATGGAGGCACAATAAAATCTAGGGCTATCCTTGGGTCCCCTACTCTTAATTACCACACTACACCTTTTCTCATTTATTCAGCAAATTCTTATGAAGTGCCTCCTTTTGCAAGGCTATGGACTAGGTCCCTGGGATGCAATGGTAAATAACAAAAACTGTGTCCCTGTTGAAATGGTTTAGGCTTTAGGACTTTCTCCTGAGTTAATATAATAATTGTTCTTTTCTTAAAAAAAGCTTTATTTATTTATTTTTAGAGAGAGGGAAAGAGAGGAAGGAAAATTATGGATCAGTTGCATCTCATACTCACCCCGACCAGGGACCAAACTTGAAACCCAGGCATTGTTCCCTGACTGGGAATTGAACCTGTGACCTTTCACTTTGCGAGACGATGCCCAACCAACTGAGCCATACTGGTTAGGGCTAATAATTGCTTTTTAAAACATGCAAAGCAAAATAATCCCTTGTCCTTGTGAGATTAGTTTGGACATGTAAAATACTGAATATATGATAGAATATTCTGTGTTAGAGTTCCTGCCATGTTAGAAGATACAATATATGGTTGGGGAAGTTAAAGTGCCTTTTTGGAATATGTTTATTGTATAGATGAGAGTAATAAATCTGAAGTTGGAATATCCTTATTTATTGCCTTTAAGGGCTTCCAGGCCAGCTTCAGGAAGTGAGAATGATATATGAAAACCACCTCAAGGGAGTTAGAGATCATTTAATCAAGAGCAGGGTGATAATGTACCAGTTACCTATATTATTTATTTTTATTATTTTATTTATTGATTTGAGAGAGAGGAAGAGGGAGGGAGAGAGAGAAAGAAAAACATTGATTTGTTGTTCCACTTATTTATGCATTGATTGCTTTTTTTAAATGACTGAAACAAAAAAGATCTAAAACCACAGCTTCTGGAAGAACCATTTGTTCTTGCCGGTCTCATACTTCTCTTCGAACTTGACCTTGGCCTCCTGTTGGGCCTTGCGTTTCAGAGCAGGATCTCTGAAGATGTCCTTGTTGATGACAATTTTGTCCAAGGGGATATCCAGAGTATCTTGTGGGCATGAGGTGATTGTAGTTACAAACTTTCACAAAGGACTTGATCTTAGACCTCTTGGCGGTTTCCTTCTTGCCTATGGCAGCTGTCACTTTGTGGGGATAGCGGTCAATGCCAGCCACCAGAGTGTGGCTGCAGGGGCAGTCTGGCATACCATCCATCATCAGTGTTCTTCATGATGATCGCTTTGCGTCCAGAGGAGTGTCCAGCCAGGCCCAGCACCACCTTCCCGAGTTTCATAAACTTGCTCATTTCGACAGCAGCCACAGGGGCCTAGAGCAGAAAGGAAAGAACCTGATTGGTTGATTGTTGTATGTCCTCTGAAGGGAGATTGAACCTGCAACCTTGACATATCAGGCGATGCTGTAACCAACTGGGCTAGCCAGCCAGGGCTGTTAAGTGAAGTAAGTAAATAGTAATGGTCATGTGGTGGAACATATCTTAAATGAAAAATAAGTTGGAGGGGGATTGCGGGAAAAGAATGAACAAGGAATGATGGTGAGGAGGGATGGTCCTCTTTTTCTGGGCAGAAGGAATACAGATCAAGACATGGATCAGTATAGAGTTATATATAGGAAGGAAAGGCCTTCCTGAGGAATAAATAATGTTATGTAAAATACATTTTTTAAAAGATTTTATTTATTTATTTTAGAGAGGGTAAGGGAGGGAGAGAGGGAGAGAGAGAAACATGAATGTGTGGTTGCCTCTCACATGCCCCCTACTGGGGACCTGGCCCACAACCCAGGCATGTGCCCTGTTCACAGGCCGGCACTCAGTTCACTTAGCCACACCAGCCAGGGCAAAGACCAAGGTTCTTGCCAACTCTCTCTCACCTTGTGATGTTGTTGGTGACATCTTCAGGCTTGCTATAAAGTAACTAGTGGTTTGAGATGTCATTATTGGTGGAAGAGGGAGTGTATCTTCCTCATCTTTAGGGTTGAAGAAATTTTTCTCACAATTATCTCTTGGAGATCTTCCAGTGTGGGCTTCCACTCATGTCTCATTGCCGAGATTGGGTTACACGCCCATTCCCAATCCTAGGCAAAGAAGAATGGGTTAAAATGAATCCATTAGGATAGAGGATATGGGAGAGTCAATCACAAGTGTCTGTTTCAACAGTGATTTGAAAAGTGAGTAGTATGTAACGTGTGTTTTTAATCAGTCTTGATATCCACTGTGTTTCTGGGGGAAATTTTAAGAAAATGTATTTCTCTCCTTAAGATTTTTGTGTCTGTAGTAGCTCATCTTTGAATATCCTTATTTGTAAAAATTGGTGCCTAACCAGAAAGACATCTGATTTCAGATGAGTGAAAAACAGGGTAAATGACTTAGGTGCCATAAACACTGTGATCTCCTGACTCTTGAGCTAAGCAATGAGAGAATGGGAAAGTTGGAATTTATTTTTTCCTAAAATGCATGCTTTGAAAAGAGCAATTTCTACCTCTTTCCTTTGAAAGAGGAAATCTATTGGAAAAAAATGTATTTCATAACCTTGGCTATTTGGGGGCCTAGTTAAATCTAGCAGTTGAGTTTTAAAGGTTCAAGTAGTAGTAAGATCGTTTTGTGGTGGGTGTCTTTGAACATATTTAAGTATACACTGCGAAGGACTTTGCCTTATTTGGTGTTTTTCATTTTGCTCGTTTGGATTTCAGAAGCCTCAGATTAGGGCTCTAGTTCGCCATCTATTGGTCCTTGAATTGTGTGTTTAACACCCTTATGCTACACTTTGTGGAATTACTTTTATGTGGTGATGTTTGTGTACATTTTTTAATCAATAAACTCTTCTTCCCCGGGATTGTACATTAAAAAGCCAAGAGTAGGATCTCTGGATGTGTATACAAATATGTTTACATTATTAGTTTATTCTTTGTGTACTCTGACTTGGTGACTTTCTTAATTGTTGCTTTTGATATTTGAGAACGACGACTATGAGAGGGATTTCAAGAGTACAAATGGAAACTCATGAAAATGTAGGTGCAGACGCTGTAGGGGCCCTGAGTTACTGTGACTTTGTGGGAGGGCTGGCTGAAGCTGTTTTTCTGACGAGCAGACGTGAGGCACACCACCGGATGTTGGTTCCGGTGAGCCACAGAGCAGTGTCTTCTCATCTTCATTTTTGGTAGTAGAACATACTCTTCTCATATGCTGAATTTGATGACTGAATTGTTGGAAACATTTTTTATTCAGTCATTTAAAATAATATTTTGATGAATCCCAGAGGGTTTGTTTTTTAAATCTTAAAGCACTTAACTCACCTTTTGGCAACTTTTTCTTTAAAAGTTGATGGAATATAATTTGTGTAAATGTCACATTTTGCATTATATTACTGATTTTATTTTTTTAAATCGAGAAAAGTTTCTATTATTTTAAGACCCTGTTTGGGGAAATGAATAAAATACTGACAGATTGGTCACGAGAAATGATAAAGCGCCACTTACTTTAGACCAATGGCAGGAAGGTGGGAAGTTGGCTTTTTCTTGAGATTTGGGTTTCTCTATGGAGTTCTTTGTTAAACTTTTCGCACATAGCAGTAAACTTCCTTTTGGTGGTGACAGGAAACATAAATACTCATTGTGCAATGCCATTTGCCTGTTTTGGCGGATCTGCCAAGCCATGACACCCAAAACAAGGCGCGTGCTTAACGAAAACTACAGTTCCCAGCGAGCCCGGCTGGTGGACCATCACTTCCCCTATTGCTCCCAGCCTCTCCCGTACGGGCTGGCCCGGCGCGGGCCGTGGCTCGCGCCTGCGCAATGAGGGCGTGCGCCTCTTTCCCCCCCCCTCCTCTTTTTTTTTTTTTTTTTTTTGCCCTGGCGGCTGCGGAGCGCGGCGCTGGGGCTAGTGCCCAGGCGTGCTGCAGTGTTCGGAGGCAGGCTGCTGGGACAAAGGGCGACAGGAAGCGCTTCACTGGCCAAGGAGCTTCCTACCCGGTTCAGCGCACGTTAGCCCTGGAGTAGGATGGCAACGTCTGCGTTAGCCTGCAGGCATTCCTACACAGTGCAAACAGTCCTCGTTCCCGTCCTCTCGCTCCGCCGCTTCTGCCCGCCTTGCCCCTCATAGCCGGCGCGCGGCCCCACCAGCCCCAGCGCAGAGGGAACGTGACGGCGTCAGTGCCTCAGGTTAGCCTCACCTCAGCCGAAGCACGGGCCCGCCACCGCCTGCCGCAGTGCCGCGTGCCGCCGCCGCCACATGTCTGGGAGCAGCTGGGGCCCTGCGCCGCGGCCTCCACAGACGGAGGCGCAGCAACTGCGGCCGAGACGAGGAGCCATGACTGAGGCGGCGGCGGCGACTGCGGCCGCGCCTCCTGGCGGCCCGTGGGTGCGGTGCGACGGGCGCCCCCTGGCGGCGCGCCGGGGCGGAGCGGCCCTTCGCCGCCGCAGCCGCAGCCGGCGGAGGCGCTGCTGTCCCTCCTCCCCGTGTCCCCGGCGCTCGCCCGCTCGCTCGCTCGCTCCATTCTCCCTCCGCTTCAGATTAAAGGGGGGGAGGGAAAAGGAGCTCGGCCGCCATTTTCCCAGTGCCGCCGCCACCGCCGCCACCGCTCACCGAACCGGCGGGAGAACCGAGCACCGTAGCGAAGCCGACTCGTCTCGCCGCCGCGGCGCGGGGGGCGGCCGGAGCGCGCTCCCCGGCCAGGAAGAGACGTCTGGGGGTGGCGGCCGGGGTGCGGGTTCGGGCTGCAGACGGCGGCGCTTGTTTGTGCGGGGCGGGGGGGGGCGGCTTCACCCTCTGCCCCCGCCCGCCCGTCCTCCCGGCCGGGCTGCGGTCGCCGGCCGTGCCCAGGCCCCGCCGGAGCCGAGGAAGGCCGGAGAAAGGCCCCAAAAGAGAAGAAAAAGCGGCCGCTCCCCGCCGCCTTCCCCTCCCCCTCCGCCTCGCCCCCCCGCCCGGAAAGTCAGGGCGGCTCCGGGCGCCGGGGGGGAGGAGAGCGGGGGGCCCGGGCCGGAGCCGCCACCGCGCGCCCCCGCCCGCCGCCGGCCCTCGGCGCCCAGGCCGGGGGCTGTTTGCAAACTGCGCCCATTTTGTGGGGCTGAATCCGCCCGGGCTACGCTCCTCCATCACGTGGTAGGTGCTGCTGCTGCTGCTCCTTTCCTCCACCTCCTCCCGCTGCCCTTTCTCCTTCTCCTCGCTCTCCCTGTGGCTCCCATTTCTCCCTCTCTTTGTTAGTTGTAACTGGAAAGGCAGGGCAGGGCAGGAAAAATCCCCGGAACTTTAAATGGCCTCTCCGGGCTTCCCCGCTGCGGGTCTGGGGCTGGGAGTCGCCCCAAGGGCGGGGGTGTGCGGGGGCCCTTCCCCACCAGCTGCTGCCTCGTTCGCCAGCTTTTCCTTTGGCGTTCTATTTAAAAATGAGGCCTTAAGAACACGATTTATTCCCGTTTTAAAAAAACAAAAACAAACTCTGGCTCTCGCCTTTAACTTCTTGACTGCAAAAGGCCTTTCACTGCTCGAAACACACATCTTGCGTGTTTCTCGGTGTATATCACAACTCTTGATTGTTTAGTTGGATGGTTATTTGTTTCATTTATTTTTGTTGCCTGTAAATTGAGGTCACTTAGGTTTTCAGATCTGGTTTCCCTCGGGCGGACTTTTTTTTTTTTTTTAACTAAAGAGGAAGAGGCATTTATTTGCTTTTAAGTGAGTTTGGGGGGCCTGTTTTCCGGCTGACGGTCTTTTGATTCTCAGCGTATAGTTTTGGTTGTTCTTCCATACGATAAACAGGAGCCTCGTGTTTTACTTAAAAACCCTTTTGTTTTCCATTTTCCCAGTGTGGTATTTTTGAGAAACACGTTACCTAACTATTGCTTATTGGAGTGCCTTAGGGGAGAAGGAGTGACATGATGGCGCCACTTTAAATTGCTTTTTCCTCCTCCTCCGTTTTCCCCTTTATTCTGGAGGTCACTGGTGCACTTTCCATGACCTATTAATAAAACTGTACTTGAGAATATTAACAGTACAACTCGTAGGGATAGAGTTTGGTATCTTAAGGGTCGGGAGACGCGAATCCTAAGGTCCCCAAAGTTCCGAGAGATCTCCCTAGTCCTGCCTCGCCTCCCTCCCCTCCATTCACAATCCCGGTGTTGCCATCTCCTTTGTCACGTGGTTAGCAATCATTGTGGGGTTTTTTTTGTTTGTTTTGGGGTGTGTTTATATTTTTAAAATGTCCAGAAGAACCTACCCCTTCCCCTTTGAAGAGAGCAAAACGTTTTAGTTGTTGTAGTTTTAGAGTCAGAGAACATTTGTGGAAACGATAAAATTACATAATCTTTGCCTTGCATAATCATGATATAGTATAGATTGTTACCGAACTTGGTGTCTAAAGCATTTTCAAGAATGGAAAAGTAGTGCCTCGGAATATGTTTTTCATGTCAGAATAGTAGTTTCTGTTTTTCCTACTTTCGGGGTCATTTAAAGTGCCACTATTTATAAAGGTTTAAGTGGGTGTGTTTTCCCCTCCCCCCTTCCTCCATAGGCTATACTTGGTTCCTTTTCTAACATACTGTCTGGCCAATTTAGAAATTCTCAATTTTCTGCACATTTGTCAGTTAAAACTATTTTTCTTATCTCCTAACAACAGTAAATACTTTTGAGTAATAGTTGTATTTTTACCTAAAGGTATTTTATTACATTTCTGCTGAGCTCGTGATCTGGAGAAATTTTGTTTTTAATCCTATGGATTTAAATGAATGTTCACTTACCTGTTTTTTCATACGAGTTTTCCTAATAATTGAGTAAATTCCTGCATTATAAAATACCAAGCATATTTCTGTTTTTCTACATAGATTTACTAGCCACTTTTACAATTTAAAAAAATATTGTGGTTTAAGAAACATTTTTTAAAGTAAATGTGAAATGTAGTGATTCTTAATGATGCATTCATTCTTGTCCTCTTACTATGTGTATTTTCAATGGTTTGGGTCATTTTCTTTGCTAACAGTTACATCATGTCATGTGATATGTGCAGTGTGATGTGTAGTTCTAAAAATAAGGCAAGGTAAAAATGCTCATCCCTTGGGAATTTAAAATATGTATTATAATTGTGGGAGAGCTGATCTATATTTCTGATTTCAGTCATGGAATTCTGATTTCAATTTCCATTAGGTTTCTCCAACAAAGTATGCAATTCTTTTGACCTTTAGCATATTTGATGTATTTGTTAGTGATCTCATGATTGGAGGTGGTTAACTTTATTTCTCAAGTGTGTACTAGTTGGAGAATGTGACAAAGATTTTTAACACCTGTATTATGGTTGGATCTCTGAAGACCGGCCCTTTGGAAAATATGTGAGATAAGTATTTTTGATTTGTGCCTGTAGACAGTTGAGAGTAATCAATCAAATATTGATGGAACCTTGAGGTGGGTGGGGTTTTTGATCCTACCTATATGACTCTAATGAAGTGAAGTATGGAGAAGTGTTCCTGTTTCTTTCCTGAAAGCCTCATTCAGACCATTAGTATTTGACTTTTTGTGCTTACCAAAGCCAGATGTTAACCTTTTGACTGATTTTCTTGCCTACACATATTAGTTCTGTGGCTAAATCTTCAGAGCATTCTTTGATTATTAGGTGGGTTATCATTATCCTGTTGAGGAAAATTTTGGAAGCTAGAAAAGGAGTAAGCCTTAGTTTACTTTTTAAACATTTATCAGGGTGAGGAGAAAATAACTATACTCCACTTTTTTTTCTTCAAACATTACTAATACTTTTCCATCTCTAGTAATGTTATACTGTAACCTACATCATCTGAATTTTATTGAATAGCCACAGATTTTAATTGTATTTCTAAGTGAAAACAGGTTTTAGATTTGTGTTGCTGCTATGACCTGACTCATGTAACCTGCAAACATAGGGCCACGTGGTTGATGATGTTAGTTTAGGAAGATACTTTAGTATTTGAATGGTTCTAGGTAGGAACTTTTGTGAATAAAGCTTAGTTACCTTGTAATATTAGAAATAGTTTTTAAATATTATAAAAACTTCACACTAATCCATTTTGTATTTTCTAAACAATAGTCTTTGAAAATCCTGTGTTTAAAGGAGTAATGCTTATTCCTCTTATATTTAATCTGCTTTTGCTTGGGAGGGGGCAGCGCTTGGTAGGGGTTTTTTCTTCCTGAGGCCATTAAGACAAATTTAAGTGACTTCCTTTCTCTGGAGAGATTTTTTTAAATTATTGATTCTTCCCCCCACCCAAGGATCTCTCCATTCCCTTGAGTTTGGAAAGGAGGGATTTGTGCAGACTAAGTATGTAGTCTTCAGTTGGTTGCCCCAGAGCAAATTTTATCATAGATTGGTTTTTTAGAGATTTAAAGCACCTTTTCTTTGCCCTATTTTAGCTAAGTTTCTGCTTTGATTGGTTAGACTGTTCTAGGTTTCAGGAATCCTCTTTTACATTAGTACCCTTTTACTTGATCATTTTATAAAGAAGTACAGTGCAGATGTCTCAGAAATCCTAAACACCTGGCCTGCCTGCTGTCTCAGTGAAAAGAATATTTGGACCATGTCTTTTACCTAAAATAGGATTTTTATTTTTTGGATATCTGTATTAAGACTGGTTTTTCAGTCCTGGTCTGGCTTCTGAAGATGTATATTTAAATTATAGTTTCCTAATAAATTGCACATTAGCCTCTGGGCATACTAAAAGTTTTGTAGAAAGTTTCTTGCCCAAGTGTAATAATTCATAACACAAAACAAGACACTTTCCCACAGTAATGGTTAGGAAAGAATGTGAATTGGAAAAGACAAATATCCCACCATGCTAGAGCTCACCAACATTTGAAGGTCACTAGAAGAGGTAGGAGGAGGTCAGTTGTATCTTTGGGGTCATTTGCAGATTGTAGAGACAGTTGTGAGTCATAGGAAAAGACCAGTTGGGAGGGTCACTATTAATTATTCAGTTATCAGTTGGTTCTACGTTATGCCATGTGCCTGTCCTTTGGGATGTAGGGTAAAATGTATAGGAGAAGATAAGCCAATAGGTGTAACTTACCAAAAAGCCTGGACTCCAACCAGGATTGAAATTGAGATATTTTTCTTGTTTTTTAAGATTATTTTATTTTTTTAGAGAGGGGAAGGGAGAGAAACGTGTTAAGATTTTTCTTGTCTTTACTAGAATAAAGGTAAAGCTAAAATGCAGGGCATGAAGAAACTGACTTCAAAGTGGAAAACACAGCTCATATTTATGAATGAAAAGCAAACAAACTTGAGTAGTTTAAAAGAAAGACTTAAAGATTTGTGTATGAAGGTTGTAACCTTAATGCCAGGAGGCTCTGAAGGTGGAGATCTTTGAAATTGTCTTTCCATTGGGTAGCGAGTCCAGAATATGACAATTGCTTGATAAATGTTACTTTCTGCAAGCCTTGCTTTTTCCAAGACTTTAGTTCCATAATATAAAAAAAAATTTTTTTAGTCCTCACCTGGAGGTTTTTTCAAATTGATTATTAGAGAGAGAGAAAGGGAAGAGACAGAAACGTGGATTGGTTGCTTCCTGTATGTGCCCCTGGGGAATGAACCCACAACCTTTGGTGTATTGATGAATGCTCCAACCAGCTGAGCAACCTGGCCAGGGCTAGCTCCATAAAATTTTAACATTTGAATGCCCTAACCTTACTAGGGAATTATTCAGCTATATATTTTATTGTTGACTGTAAACGTCCCTTTTCCTCTAGTTTTAATTTTTAAAAACATTACAGTTTCTTCTCTAAGCTTTTGAGAATCAGGAAAAGTAAGGTGGAGGTAAATTCAGTGCAGTTTTATCTAAATGTTATCAAAAACTCTGGTTCTTGTTACTTGAACCGGGAATCCCAAATGAGATCTCACTCTGAATTTTAAGTATAGCAGATTCTGTCCTTGTTTGGAAAAAGTTGCTTGAGTGGCAATGGAGTCCCTCACCTTTTAATTTCTTTTTTAAAAAGGATCAGCTTAGTTTAAGGTCAGATCTGATTAATCTCAGTTGGAGGGGAAGTGTTGGGGAATATAAAAGACGAATAACAATTTTGTTGTTAGAACATTAAACGAAAAATTGCTAAAAACTGATATCCAGGCTTTTTTTGCTGCTTGTTGTTTGGCCTTTATGACTGCTTATTAGCACCTCCACTAGAAGGTGTGAAGGGATAGAGGTGAAAAGCTAATTAGTTTAATTTCTGATGTTTGCTATGTAGTTTTGTAGAAATACTAGTTTGATAAGTTGAACTGTTGGGAAAATTTCATTAAATTGTTCATACATTATCATGAAGAACTGAGGATTTTGAAGATCTTAAGCATATATCAAAAAAAAATTGGGCAGCTATTTTTGCAGTTAACTGGTTTATTGCTTACCTCCTAGTTTTCCCTTTGGCCTTCCCCTATGGAATGCAAGAAGGATGTTAGTATTAATATTTAACGCTTCCCTGGCATTGGAAAAATTAATTTTGTCATTAATTCAATACTCTAAAGGGATATGGTAGGCTTCAGTGAGATCCCTGGAATTTGATCGAGGATGCCTGCCAAGAATAACCTGTTTGCTTTTGAACTGCTTGGACCCTTCAAGAAGTCTTCAATTTTAGAATTGTTCAAACACTTGTATTGTTAGAGTTTGTTAGAAAGAGATGAGATTAAAAGGTACATTTTTTTCCCCTCTTTGTCTTTTTGTGAGCTAGACTGGGAGGAAATTTGAATTCAGTGGTTGGATAGAGGATAAACACCTATAAATATTTTGATAGGCAGTCATCCTTCAAATTTATATATACATATATTTTAAAGATTTTATTTATTTATTTTTAGAGAGAGGGGAAAGGAAGGTGAAAGAGGGAGAGAAAGGGAGGGAGAGGAACATCAGTGTGTGGTTGCCTCTCACATGCCTAGTATTGGGAACCTGGCCTGCAACCCAGGAATGTGCCCCACACAGGAATTCAACCAGCGACCCTTTGGTTCACAGGCTTGTGCTCAATGCACTGAGCTATGCTGGCCAGGGCTTTTTTTATATATATATTTTTAATTTCTTTTATATTTTTAAACAAATAGGATCATGCTTGTGTGGCTTGATCTTTTTTTCCCCGTTTAGCTATATATCAGAGGTTTTTCACATCAAAACATACAGTTTTCTTTTTAAATAGCTGTGTAATCATCTAGCGTGTCTTTAAGTTTAGGGTTTTTGTATTACAGTTCTTCAGTGAAAGAATTGTGCATACATCTTTATGGATCTACGAGAATATTTCTGTTGGATAGGTTCCTAGAGGTGCAGTTACTGGGTAAACGTTTGGGTAATTGCATTTAAATTTTTGATAGATTTTGCCTTCAAAAGGCTTAGGTAACCAAATTTAATAGTTTAAAAGGTACAGTTAAAAAGTTTGCCAGTCTGATTGCAGGTGCTGGGCAATATAAATGACTGGAACTTGAGGTAGTTGAGGTCTGTCCTAGATTCAGTTGGTGCCTGCTTCTTGTTAGGTCGTTATCACTTTATGATCAGACATCCACCTTAACTTCATAATGGATCTCCAGCTGATGCATTCAACATAGAATGCTCAGGTTAACTAGCCTATATTGGTCCACTGTCTGCCAGGTCCACTGCTACATGTAGGGGATAAAGGTGACATAAACCATAACCCCCTTTTAAAGTAGTATAGGAGAGGAAGGGAAAGACGAAATTGGGAGTTTATATTGTGAGCTGTTGTTTAGGATGTCACGGGGGTACGTGCAGGTAAAACCCTAGAGAGACCCCTAACTCAACTTGGAATGAATGGGTAATACTTGAAATAGCATGTGATCTTGGAGAAGAAACAGGACATGGAAAAGCCTGGAGCTATAAATATGATTCAGGAAGGTTGGATTGGGGACAGTTTGGAAGTGAGGCTGAGTGTGAAAAAGGGGGTAGATATCTGGTGGGGGCAGTTTGGATTCATCCTTGACCTAGTGCCTCTGAAGGATTTTAAGCAGCAGTACAACCTCGTCAGATTATGTTCCTCCCTCCTTGCCCTCTCTTCATCCTTTTTTTCTAATCATTTTGGTAGTGGATGCTGGGTTGAAGGCTTGATGAGACAGAAGGAGAACAGTTGGGAGATTATTACTGCTCGGATTACTATAGTGCATAATGAGGTTCTGAGCTAGGGCAGTGGCATTAAGGATGGAATAAATGTGCCTATCATTCTACCTATTTTGAACTCTCCCTAGTCAGCCTTCAAAATTTAGTCAGAATGTCATCTCTTTCTGGAAGCCTTCCTTGACCTCTTCAGGCAAAACACAGTACTTTATCATCTGGGTTTTCTTTTGCACCTATTTTTTATTTTCTTATCTTTGCATTAATGAAACTTATAATTTTTAGTGTCTCCACATTAGATCATGAACTCCTGTAGTCTTTCTATTATTTGTGCCTGGTATTAATAGATGTTTAAATGAGATATCTATGATAGACGGTACCTGAGTGATTGGGATAAGGATTCATTCATGTAGGGAATGTTGAGGGGCTCATCTTGGGCTCATCACTTCTGAACATCAAGTTTCCTCATCTATAAAGTGAGAATAAGAGTACTTTACTTGCCTTACAATGTTCATGAAGAAAAATAAGAACACATCTAAAAGAGCATAGTGATGGACACGGAAAGAGGTCAGTTAATGTTAATGAACAGAAGTCATAATAATAACCTCCATTCAGAGCCTTGATTCCCTTAGTAGTTGTAAACCTTTTTTGGTTAAGAAGCCCTTTTGGTATAGGAAAGTGTTAGAGAGTGGATTGGTGAAGTCCACATTATTTCTTTGTTTAAAATACATGTAAAAAATACTTTCCACTGTGTCCCATAATGTAACTTTCAGTACTTGATCACAAATCACCAACTGTCTCCTTTATTTTTCTCTCTTCTTAAAAAGCTGTACATCTACTGCTTGGCTCATCCAAATTGTTCTGTGGATCATCTCCCAAATCTTTTCCCATTATTTTGTCAGTTTCTCAATTAGAGTTTCCTCATTCTCTGTTTAGCACAATCATACTTAAATTTGAAGGCCTACCTCATTCACCAAATGTGTTCTGATTAGTCTAGTCAGTAAGTGCTTACAGTGCTTATTATGTACCAAGCTATAGGTAAAGTTAGTGAGCATGCAAGAGAAAGATGCTAAGGAACACTGCCTGTTTTGGAAATAGAATTAATAAATTGACAATTAGGGAACATTCAGATAATTTGAATTGAGTGATGGTGACTTGAAGTGCATTGTACAATTTAAGCAGGAAGATAGCAGTATGAATCTGAGTAGTATGGAAAAGTTTCTGTGGAGATGTTACATATTGAACGATTAATAAATATTTGGGCATAAATGATAGAAGGGCCTTCCACATAGAGGCAGCAGTCTAAGCAAAGATTGTGGAGTTTGGAATCTGGGGGTGAGTTCTAGGTCCAGCCACCTGACTCAGTTACTCTTAATATGTTTTAAGTTTCATCTTGGAGAATTTTGACTTGTGCAAAAGGCACTGGAAGCTATTTTAGAGTACAGAAGTGAGGTGATAAAAAGGTATGGAATGGATTGGAGGGCTGAGTCATCAGTAGGAAGCTGCCATGATTTAGGTGTGAGCTGATGAGAACCCTGCCTGGATTTGGGTTGGTAGTGTTAAGAATAAAGAGGATATACCACACCTTATGATTTCATCATAGAGAAGATGAAGTTATGAAGGAAAAGAGAGCCTTCTCTCCTGTCCTTAAGAGCCTTTAAATTAATGTTTGCATCACTTTTTTGGTGTTTCTGCAAACTTGAGCGCCTTCTGATTTCTGGATTTAAGCTTGGAGAAGACTTTGACTATACTACTGTGGTGACCATTTTTAGTTCAGGTTCTTGTTGCATCCTGTGTAGATTGTTGCAGTAGCTTCTTTATTGCATTTTTCTTTGCCTTTTTATTTTCTTTTACTCCATCCTACCCAGCTGGTCTTTCTAAAGCACAGTTCTGATATGCCATTCCCCATTTGAGGAACCTTTAATGATATTCTGCTGCCATTTGAGTAAAGGTTGGCTATTTAAGGTTGTCCATTAATGATCTGGCTTCAAACTGCCTTTCCACCTTTTTCTGTACTGCTTCCTTTATTAACTTATACTTTATATTTCAATCAGATTGATCATTTCTCCTAACCTTCAGGATGTCCTATGGTTTCCTAGAACCTGCCTTTTCTGGTGCCATTTTCTCTCACTAGAATGCCATGTTACCATTCTCTTGCCCTAGCTTTTACATAATGAAATTTTAGTTAATTTCCAAATTTCAGCTGGCATTTGACAATTTCACGACACTTCCCTAACCACCCTTCCTTCTCTTTCTTTCCTTTATGCAGAGTAATGAGATAATGGGGAAAGAGGTTAGTAGAAGCCATATTTTGGGCAAACTTTTCTTCCGCATATGATTTTTGCTTCTGTTTTCAGTGAAAGAATGTGGTGATTGGGCAGCTAAATGGCCAAACCCTTCCCTTTGGGTTTCTGTACCTTATCAACATTTTTACAAGGTGGATGCTGCCAGTTTATTCTTGTGTATTTGGGAGTCCTGTCTTGGGAACTAATGAGGAATAAGGCATACTTTTTATTTGTAGGTGTGGAGTTCTGATTTGCAGTATTTGAAGCAGCCATCTGTTGCTTTCTAGAAAGAATATATCTTTATGTCTGTAAGAATATATCTTTATGTAGATAGATAGATAGATAGATAGATAGGCACATACATAAAGATAAAGAGCCTGTATCTCTAAGCAGTACTTCTTAATTGAGAGGTGTGATTTTTACCCCCTATGGAATGTTTGACATGTCTGGAGACATTTTTGGTTGTCATAATTTGTAGGAGGGTGCTAGGTATTAAGTGGGTGGAGACCAGGGATACTACTAAACATCTTGCAATGCACAAGAGAGACCTTCCTCCCCCTACAACAAAGAAAATTTATTCACAAGATGTCAGTAGTGCTGAGGTTGAGAAACTCTGCCCTAGGGATATGTTTTTGCTTTCTAAGTCCTACATGTGTTAGGTAGAAATTTGTCCTTGAGCCTATACTGCAGTTTAGGATAATAGAATCATAAGCACAGGAAGGGACCCTAGAAGTCACACATTTGAACTTTATTTCAGCTTGTATCCCTCAAAACAGTTCTGCATGATATTAATAGGTGTAATGGGGAAAAAGTGTTAGTTTGTTAAAGAAGTTTGGTAAAGACAAACATTTGCATATTCAGTATGATGAAGGAAGTACATTGTGGATCTCCATCAGGGAAGTTTTTCCCAAATGTGTTTGGCCGCTGAACCTATTTGACATTTTTCCTGTCCCCAAAATGCTTCTTTGGAACTGATAGGGCAACCATTACTTACCTAACCCAATCTTGTATAACAGGCAGATAGGTCCTTTATTTTGTCTGTTTAAGCTTACTGGAGAATCTTAATTTATGTCAGTGACAGCAGGTACATTAGCTTCATCTGTATTTGTCAGATTGTAGATTATTAGATGAACTAAAAATTGGGCTATTTTAGGTTTCTTATTTTGAGTGTACAATATAACTTTATTGCTTATCCCCACCAGTAAATTGGAAATTATAATCCCAGTCTGAAACCTACTGTCCAGGTTGTTAGGAGGATTAATAAGTTAATTAGAGCTTTTAATGCTTTGTATTCTTGGGGGGGAAGGTGATTTATTATGAGCTCTTATGCTGTTTTTGTAAAACTGTTTAAGTTTGACAGTCTTTTGCTTTAAATTGTTGGACAGTGAAGCATTTGGGATTCAGGTGGGATAGAAATCATTGTGTTAATCAACGTTTTGCTGGGTATGTTAAATTTTAGGGAAATTACTGTGACGTTTTTACTTTTCTTAGATTTTTTGACTTTTTAAAAAGATTTTATTTACCGAGTTTTAGAGAGGGGGAAGGGAGAGAGAAAGAGAGGGAGAGAAACATCAATGTGTGAGATACATGGATCGGTTGCCTCTCACACACACCCAACTGGGGACCTGGCCTGCAACCCAGGTCTGTGCCCTGACTGGGAATTGAACCAGCAACCCTTTCATTTGTAGGCTGGCGCGCAATCCAGTGATCCACACCAGCCAGGGTAGATTTTTTGACTCTTTAAGAATTTGCATTATTTTCTTTTTGCTTCCTTCCCTTTTAGTATACATATAAATAAGTCATACATGTTTATGGTGGAGACATTACATAAGCTAGAAGACAGAAGAATCTTATCACCTCACTTTTTAAACAAAAATGAGCTCATAGTACTTGTTTTGTACAATAATATCCTAATAAATTTTTTAGCAGTGAAGCAGGGATGTTCTCATGTGAATAAATACAGCTTTGTATTTTTTGTAGTTGTATAGTATTCCATTACATGGATATTGAATAATTTAAGTTTGGTCTTTGGCTTGCTTTTTTTTTTTATCATAAGCAACATCATGAAATATCAAAAGTAGATATATAGCAAAAATATTTTTAAAATACCTAAGCTTAGTGATGATTTATGGCAGTTATACTTGCTTT
>VMDR010008684.1:0-35824 GCA_007922815.1 Macrotus californicus | reverse complement strand
GAGGCATAAATGGTAGGTAGAAGATAGACAGGGGGAGGTTAAGAATAGTATAGGAAATGTAGAAGCCAAAAAACTTATATATATGACCCATGGACATGAACTAAAGAGGGGGAATGTGGGTGGGAGGGGGTATGCAGGGTGGAGGGGAATAAAGGAGGGAAAATGGGACAACTGTAATAGCATAATCAATAAAATATATTTTAAAAAATAAAAAAAATTATAAGATAAAAAAAACGATAGGGAATGGAAAAGTTGCAAGAAAAATGAAGAGAATGTTGTGGACTGAATTAATGTGCCTTCACCACCCCCAAAATTCATATATTTAAGCCCTAACTGTGACTGTATCTGAAGATAGGGCCTCTGAAGAGATGATAAGGAAAGCTTAAATGAGGCTATACGGGCAGGACTCTAATTCAATAGGGCTAGTGCCCTTATAAGAAGAGAAAGAGATATCTCTTCTCCTTGTGAGAACATAGTGAGAAGGCAGCCATCTGCACTCCAGGAAGAGAGCCCTCACTAGAAACTGAATTGGCCAACACTTTGATCTTATCTCCAACACTGTGAGAAAATAAATTTCTGTTGTTTGAGCCACTCAGTTGTCATATTTTGTTGTGACAGCCCAAGCAGAATAATATAGAGACACAAAGGACGTATCAAAAGTGCCTCCATTCATTTAAAAAGAAAAAAAAAAAGTGCCAGGAGAGCACTGACAATTGTGGAAAAGCAATCCACTAAGAAATAATAAAAGAACACTTTCCTGACCCAAAGAAAGACTCAAGACTTCACAGGACCTACCAAGTGTCAGACAATGCAAATTTAAAAAAAAATTCTTTACTTAGACAAATACTAGAGATATTTCAGAGCCGAAAAACCTAGAAGTACTTAAAGAAGAAAAACAGTTTACCTACCAGGAGCAAAAATGAGATCAGCTTTCAGACTTCTTAAAGGTAACTCTAAATGCTGGGCAGCAATGAAGCAATAACTTCAAAAGTTGAAAGAAAATAATTTTAGGTCTAGAATTATCTGCCATGCTAACCAAACAAGCATTCAAATGGGAGAATAAAATGAAGACATTTTCTATTCACCCTTGAGGTTGTCAAAAAATGGGTAAACTTGCTAAACTCCAGCACTAGTAAGGTTTCGGGGCAATGGCACTGCCAACCTCTGTGGGAGGGCCAATCGGAAGCAGGTATCCAAAGTTTCCATGCCCTGTCTGCACTGGGTGTTGGCAGTGAGTGGGTTCATCAACTGAGGATAATTTTAAACAATAACCTGAAATCAATAACAAATAGTATCAAAATCGTCTTTGTCTGCTTTTTATTATCACCATGAGCAGTGAAAACAAACAATGTCAGTGATAAAATACTACTTCCTGCCAGGCAGCCCATTCCCCCTTTCCCCTCACTCCCTATCCCTGTATGCTGCTGACTCTTCCTAAGTGTCTAAAAAAATTATGGCAGAAACTTACAGTATTTACTAAACAGGAAAATAATTTACAGAAAGAAGTGGGGGTATGTGAGTAAGGATTTTACTTTTTGCTAGTTACATGTATTTTTAATTTGTTACAAAGACTATGTTTATTTATTTATAATTACTTGCTTGTATAGTTAAAACTTCATTCCTTTGAAAAAAGAAAAAAACACAGTAGGCAGCAGGATTTATTCCAGGAAGTCTGAAAAACGGAGTACAGTGACACCATATAGCCATTCCCCCAAATAGTTTAGATTATGGAATATGGGTTAGGCATTTTCAGAACTAAAAATCAGAACCCAGTGTTTGCCAAAGGATTTTTGGAGCAACTTCTGAGTAGGAGAGACAGCCTGGGACGTCCAATCTAGATGCCAAAATAGTGGAATTTCTGGGACACTGATGGTTTACTATTATAAACAGACTATTTCAAACTGGGCCTGTCCATAAATCCCCAATAGCACTCCATTCTGGATCTTGTTGAAACTGAACTCCTCCTGATATGATATCAGCTTAAAATCTAGCATTCAGTGTGCTTTATTTTAACTCCCCCAAGTCCAAGGCCTTGCAGTCTCTGCTGCTTCTGAGATCTGCCAGGAGCCCTGATAGAGTACATTGTTTGAACTTCTCAGTTGCCTCAGCAGCATCCCCAGGTACACTGTCTGCTCTTGCCTGAGGGAGTAGCTATTTTCCTGACTGTCTATCAGTCCCTGGCTCCTACTGGCCTCCCCCCCTCCCAACTTGGTCACCTGCACCTGCCACACACCCCTCTATCCCTCCCACCCTCCCCTCCCCGCTGCCACCCCTTGCGAGCAGCTGAGCCAGCCCTGCCTGGGCCGCCGATACCAATCCTGCTGAGGCTAGCACAGATAGTCCCAGGCACAGGGTAAGCTGAGGCCACAGAAATGACATTGCTGTGTACAGAAAGGACAGGGGTGTGACAGAGCCAGAGAAAGAGGAAAGAGTTTGCCAGGAAACCAGGCTGACACAGGCTGAATGGAAAAGAGAAGTTGGAACAGTACTCACAGACCGTCTTGGGGCCAATAAAGGAAGTGGGAGAAAGGTAAGAACTAAATGTACCCAGTAGTTTTAGCTCGAAGTGTGAGAAAGGGTGCAAGGTAAATGCATGGATTGATCACTGAGGAGAAAATGGAAGGCTCCAGGAGGCCGCAGGGCGTTCTGCTGGGGAACAGGGAAAGAACGTGCGTCAGGAAGACCTGCGCCTCGCCCTGGCTGTGTGGCATCAAGCAAGTCATTAGCCTCCTGAGCATTGCCTGTGAGTTTGGAGGTTCTGCTAAACATTAAATTAATTCAGATGAGTAAAGCTTTCAGGCCAGTGTTCAAGAAATCTGAATTTCTTTCTCCTCCCATCAAAACACAGATGGTGATGATGAAAACCCACCTGGAACCTCTGCTACCCACACACTCTTCTCAGGGTGAGCAGTGGACACACCAAATAATAGCAGCTTATGAGAGCTAACATTTACTGTGGGCGTGTTATTTGCAGGCCCTGTTCTAAACCTTCTACAGTATTAACTCAGTCCTCACAACAACCCAATGAAGTGGGCAATATTATTATTCCTAGTTTACAAATGAGAAAAGTAAGGCCTAAAGAAGTTAAGTAATTTGCCCAAGAGGCATAGCTAATAAGAGGCAGAACCAGGATGAAAACCCAGCTCTAACTGCAAAACCTATGCTCCTTTTCATTGCACTAAGTTCCCTCCCAGTAGTAAGGCAGAAAATGGAAAAAGAGTTAAACAAGTAGAAGTCCTATCAGAGGCTTCGATGGAAATGAGTAGGCGGGCTCCTATTATTCTGTCTCCCGGTGTGAGAGAGCAGCTGCTGTAGGAGGCTTTTTAAAGAGCTCCCATTTGACAGTGGGACCCAGGGGAAATGCTGCTGCTGTGTTGAAGACATAACCCCCTCCCCGCTGCCAGAGATAGGTGATGGCAGCCAAGAGCAGGCCAATCATATATGTAAACAGCGCAGAGAAAGCTGTCAGCAGGGGCGTGGCCTCGTGTTATAAAGGCATCTCGCAGTAAAGGATGTGGTAATAAGTCCAAACAGAATGGTGGTGAGTCGGCCGGCAGTCTGAAACAAGGAGGAGCAAAGTTCGTCCACGTGTGTACAGCTCCGTCTACTCGGAAACCACGGGTCCATCTGGTACTGTAGACAGAGAGCCTTGGGATGAGGAGAGGAGCCTGAAGGAGGTGCTGCCTGGAAGGTCAAAGCACCAAACAAGTAAAAGAAATGACCACTGTCAATTTAATAGTGCCAATGATATTAGAGGTTTTCATTAAGGTTATAGTCATCACCACTTCATTTATTTACTCACTCATGTATTTACCCAGGAAACATTTATAGAGAGCCTACTGTGTTCCAGGTCTATGCCAGGTGCCGGGACATGGTAAAGAACCCCCAACTACTGACAGGGTAGTCAGGAGACGGTAGAAACAGGCACTTCCAAACCATCGGGTAAAGGTCTGCTTTCAGAGAGGGCCTGCCGTGTAAAACAAGGCTTTCCCTGAAAGGAGGTGATTGGGCCAGTGGGGAGTCAGGAAAATACCTCCTACAACTACAAGCCAGAAAGGACCTGTGGGAATGGGTCCAACTCCCTCCCTGTATAGAGAAGGAAACCATGAACCCGAATTATAAAAAAAACAACTGCAAATCAGGACTGCATATGGTATCAGCTGAACAGCACTATCACAAATACCCCATGAGTTTAAGGAGACAAGCATCACTGTGAATCAAAAAGGCTTCCTGGAAGAGGTGGGACTTAAATTGGGCTTTCTTGGAAAAATAAGAAGTGTGCATGTGTGTAAAGGGGGGACACCTGGTTTTCAGATAGTAATACAATTGTTCCTTAAAGCTGCCTAAATTTCTTTTATCTGGTTAATCACCAAAAGTCCTTCAGCTGTGCAATTTTTTATTTGTTTGAGAAGGTCTGCTATCAGATGTCATATGATCTGTTGCATAGGCTTTGGGGTCTGACAGTCCTGGGGTCGAATCCAGGCTCTGCCATTTTCTAACTGTGTGACCTTAATTTTCTCATCTGTTAATGAGGATAATACTACTCACCATATGATTGTTGTGATTATAGAGAAAACAATACATGTAAAGCATGTAGTATAGGGCCTGACACTCAGGGAACACCTAGCATAGCTCCTTACAGGTTGTGATAATGATGTACCTGCATGGACCCTATGACATTTACAGTGTACCCTATATACATTAAGTTCCAATGAGTTTTACCAAACAGGACAGTGGCAAGCATCATGCTAGATGCTGGACACAGCCAAGTACCAGACAGACATTCTCCCTGCCTGCTCTGGGCAGTCTAGGGGGATGCCAGACATGCAGACACATGCCTGTCGGGCAGTGTGAGGGGCACTGTTAACACAGATAGGCAGTGGTTATCGGTGGTCAGCTTTGGGTGCACTGTAGACTTGAAGGCTCATACCAAGGCCTGTGGGACCTGTCCTTTCCAGAGCCCCACAGCTGCCCTGAGACCCAGCTGGAAGATGCTCCCACCAGCAAGTCATTATCACTTCTTGAGAGCACTTAACTTGCTCTATATTATCTACAGTATAATTTCTGTTTAATAGCAGAAAAATCGGAATAGAAAATAAAGTTCTCTCTTACCAGTCCACTATCCAAAAGAAACTACAAGAAGCAGTAAAAATGCACCTGAGCTTACACTTCAGCAGATTTTCCTGGCTTCTCTTTTCTTCCGGTGTGCATCCAAGATGGCACCCAAGGATCTCCAGCTCCTGCAATTCACACTCTTCTGCATTTTCTTCTTTCATTGACCATGGTTGGTCTTTGTGGCCAACAGAAAATGGCAAAAGTGATACCATTGCACTTTTTTTTTTCCAATTACGGTTTACATTTAATATTATTTTGTATTAGTTTCAGATGCACAGCCTAGTGGTTAGACAATCATATACTTATCATAGCACTTCTAAGGTTAGGTTACAATGTTGGGTGCTCTCTCACATACACTATCTCTCTTTCAGATGACTTGCTTTGGAGAAAGTCATGACTTGAGCAGACCCATAGAGAGGCCCACATGACAGGAACTGAAGCCTCCTGCCAACAGCAGTGTCAGCTAACTTGGAAGTGGATTCTCCCAGCCCCAGTCAAGATTTCAGAGACTACAGTCCTGTCCAACAGTTTGAGCCCATGAAAGGTCCTGAACCAGAATTACTGGGCTAAGCCATTCCTAAATTTCTGACTGTCAGTATATTTGTGAGATAGTAAGTCCTTGTTTTAAGCTACCAAGTTTTGGGGTGTTTCCTTTACAGCAACAGATAACTAACACAGTGCCTCTCCTCTGTGCTTCAAGCATTTTGCTCCTTCTCTGCCATGGCACTTACCACACTGTGTTGTAATTACGTGTCTGTCTCTTCCTCAGGCTGTGAGCTTAATGGAGATCTTGTCTTATTGTCTTTGCAACCTCATCACCTGGCCCATGGCAAATGGTCAAAAACTTTGTTAGGTGAGTAACTTGCATTTGTGCAGCACATTAGAAGTGGCAAAGCACTGGAGCATCCATTCTCTCATAGCCTTCCTGAGAGCACCAGGATATAACTACTAACATCATTTCTACTCAGCAGGTAAGAAGACTGAGGCTCAGTGACTCACTTAAATGTCTCACAGCTAGTAATTCATAAAATCAGTACTCAAATCCAAGCCATCCATTTCCTAGTCTATGTTCCTTCCAAACTGTTCTTCATTTAGCTTGGATGGTGGGAGGGCAGGATGGGGATAGGAGGAAAATTAATCTGGAGAATGGGGTGCTGTCCAATGATGGTGGAGTTCCATAGAAGGGGACAAAAGCATGGCTCATTTATAAATAGGCCAGGTCTCTGTGGGCCTTCTGTGCAACCCACGTTCGATATTTCATTTAATCCTCACAAAAAAACCCACAAAACCCTAAGCTAGGAAATCAGTTATTTTTATTCCCACTTTACAGGTAAGAAAACCAAGTTAAGATCTCTCCTATGTTAAATGATAGAGCTGGACTCAAGCAAATGTATTCAAACTCCTAGTTCAAGACTCTTTTTAAAAAACTCAGACCACTTCTTTCTCCCAGAACCAGACAGTGGGGTTTGAAGTCCAGATAGAATTCCTGATCCCAGCAAGGGCCCGCAGAGCACGATGTCACAGTCTCAGACAATGAGCAGCCATGACTAATGCAAGGGTTCTATCTTTGTGGCTACATCCCACGTCACCCTCATGCTGAGTTCCAGTCACTAATTCTCGGGCCCAGGGTCAAAGGTTTCACAATATTCCTTTTAGCAATAAAAGCAAATATGCTGTTGTAATTAGAGTCAGTTTCAGTTTGTGCATCTTTAAAATGGGAAAAATAATTACATTGATGATTAAATGTGATGATGTATGTAAACTGGCTGGCACAGAATAGGTATTCACAAGCATGTAAATACTCTTCTCCCCTTTGGCTCTCCTTTCTATTCCTATGAGACATTTTCAGAACAGGAGCACACATCCTTTTGTGAGCCTTTCTTCTCCCCATAAGCTAAAGGCTTAGTAGTGGCAATGGAAAGCAGAGGGAAAAGAGGAAATTTCTGAGGGCTCTGTGCAGTCTCCAGCCTGAAGGGAGCTCACAGTGGGATTTCTGCTTTATGTCAGCTGTGCAGTGGGACGGGAAGACCTCCATCCTCAGAGGGCAGGTATCATGCAGAGGAGAAGAAGCCCCAGCTGTTCTGTGGGTCCTAACGGAATGTGGCTCAGGGCTGCCTGACGCCTGGCAGCCCAGATAAAGTTTGGATAAACTTGGCCTGTTCACTTCCATGCAACAGACCTTTCCCCTTGAGGGCTCAGTGACCAGAAAAACATCCCAGAGGCCAATAATTTCTCATTCTCCAGGGATCCAGGCAGCAGACAGTTTCTGGGCTGAACATCAGGGACAAGCCAATGAACTATGAGGACCTTTGCAATGAGGGCTCCATCTGATCCCAGGAAATGGATTGCCAGTTCCGTGTGCTAGAAGACAGCTTCCTGCCAGGAAGAGAATCTGGGCTTTGTCTCCATGTGCATCAGCATGTAGATGTGGCTGTCTGGAATTCCATTGATGGCTGTGGAGATGGCTAGCCCCAGCTATAAATCAGAGTGAGCGTGACTCGTGTGGTCCTATCCAGTGCAGTTCATAACAATTAAACAGCCAAGTGAGAACCTACCAGGTCAAGCCTTTGAAGAAGCAAGTGATGCTGGGAAAAGGTCATGGGCTTTGAAGCTTGAGAGGTTTAAATCCTAGCTCTACCACCTATTAACGATGACTTGGGAAAGATACTTACCCTCTTTGGGCTTCAGTTTATTTATTTGTAAAGTAATAGTAATAGTTATACCTGCTTTGCAGGACTAAGATAAAAATTAAATAAAGTTATTGTGTATAAAGGATGTAGATAATGCATGCTACCTAATCAGTGCTCAGAAGCCAATGTTCATTGTTAGGTTTCATGGGGAGATGGAGAAGAGGTGAATAACAGACACAGTTAGGGAGAGAGAACATGTAAAAGTCAATATAATTCCTTTGATTTTTTTCAACCAGCACACATTAGAGAACCTCCTAAGTGCTAGCAACTAGAGGAGAGATACAAGAACAATGACCCCTGACCTAGAGGAACTCAGAGTTTTGCAACTGAGATTGATGAGTAAGCAAATAATTTCTACCAGAATTATAAGTGGTCTGAGATAAACAAATTAAAATTCTATGGGAGCAGAGTGGAAGAAGTGCTTACATTCTCTGAAGGAGTTAGAAGAGGCCTTGCTGAGGAAGCAATTCTTGGGCTCCATTGGCTGACACTAAAAAGATGAACAAACAGAAGCTTAGCAGGTGAAATGGGGGTGGAAGGTCACTGCTGATGTTGGAGACAGTCTGCAGAAAAAACACAGAGACATGAAAGAGCTTTGTTAGGGGAATTGGAACCATGGAGTAACTGGATATGAGACATGATAAAGGACCATCAGCCTTGAGAGATGCTAAAAAGTCCTTGCTTGTTTGCTAAGGAGTTGGGACTTCATTCTGCAGACTACAGAGGGGTTTTAAAGCAAAAATAAGTCAATTAATTTGTGTTCAGGAAAGGTAACCGGTGGAGGATGGAATGCAAAGGAGAAGGAGTGGAGGCCAGGAGACCGGAAGTATGTGGAGATAAGAAGCTCATCTGGGTTACATAATCAGGAAGTTGGTGGTGATCAGGAAGAGAGGCTAGACCTCCTGGCTCCTGGTTTGAGGTTTTTGATTAGATTGCTCCTCCTTTCACATTTTTGAAACCTGCCTACTAAGCAAAACTTGACCTAAAACTACAGTGCTCATGTGAACAGCAAAATAAAGCACACAAAATTGCAACTAGGTTTGAATTGGACTGAGGCACTTGATTTTTATCCATGATCTGCCACAGCATTAAGTATTTTTCTGAACATCCACTCCATAAGGTCTGTATTTCTAAGGAGAATGCAAATCCTTACTGATATGGGCCAATCATTCATCCGTTTGTTCAATCAACCCACCCATCCACAGAACCACAGAATCATCCATCCATCCACAGAAATGCATTGGCAGCTGCTACCTTCTAGTCTGGCTGAGTCCTGGAGGTATAGAGAGGAAAGGCGACCCATGCTGTCAGAGAGCTCACAGCCTCACGGAGAGGGAGACAGAAAAACAGATGGGGACAATCCAATGTGATGAGTGCTAATCCAATGAGAAGTCTGAGCCATCATGGAAGAAGGGGACACTTGAGTCAAGCCTTAAAGGGTAAAGAAGAGGGCACAAAGGTACTTTAAGTAGAAGGAACAGCATATGTTGTTCGGGTTACAGTGCAATAGTGAGAGTGATTGGAATTCAAGAAAACAACTATCTTCCTAGTCCTGAAGCCAAACATTTACTGTGCCTATTTTAACTACATAAATCACATGAATTCAGATGTAATTTATGGCTTCCCTCTGGCCTCTCACTATACAAGACTGAATCAGTGTCCACTTTCCCCAAAACTATCAAATAGGCAAAGTTTGCTTGACATTTTCTGACCTCCTCTTTCAGCGCCTGTCTCAGGGCACCTGGACTTCCGCTGGCCTCAGTGCCCTAAGTCGTTCCTCCAACAGACAAAAGCCAACTTCAGCCCCTCCTGGGCAGTGGCTCAGGTTCCCAGTCTCTGTCCATTCTCACTCACTTCTCTATCAAGTCTTAGCTTGTACATCAGATTCTGTCAGGTTTTTAGATAGCTTTACATTGTTCATAACTATATTACTTTGTTTAGAACTATTGGCCAGCGTAGAGCATTACCCTGTCAGTGATGTCTGCACTCAACATTCCTTTCCTCATCTTACTTGTCCTCCGTGAGGCACATGACCTCATTGTTCTTCCACTTGTGGTGTTCAGTGACATCCCGTTCTCTGGAGTTACCTCTCTACCTCTCTGGCAGCCCCATAGGTAAAGCGGTATCAAACACGCTGAGTTTTAACCATCTCCTTATTTTGGTCTTCTCTCCAAACAAAAGCTCTGTATCCAACTCAGTTTTTCTCTCCCTAGTGCCTCCACATAGTGGCAATAATAAATATCTGATGAATAAATTAATTACTAAAGGAATGGACTGAAGTCTCTGGAACAAACTTCTGCCACTAGAAGGACACCCTGGAGGCAGGATGACAAGTGTAGCAGGCAGGTTGGGGAACCAGCGGTGAGAGCTTCAGCATAGGCTGTGCTGCAGGCCAGAGCCTACTTTGCCTGTGTCTAAGTTTTGTTGAGAGAAGAGAAATGCCGCACTTGAGACAAGAAGACAGTATCTTATATCTTAATTTTGCTGAGCCCTGTCTGGCCTAATTTCTCCAGGCCCATTTCTGTGGGCCTGTGCTACTTTGTGTGGTTCTTATTCATAAACTAGGATCTATTAATGACACACCAAGAGCTGATATTATACTTGACCTCAATTATGTTTTAACATTAATGCTGTGAAATTTCACAGAAGAGTAGAACTAAATTGAAGTTGATGCTCACTAAAAAGAAAATGAGTAGTCCCCGGTTTATTCTTTTTAAAAATCCTGGCTTTTGGTCTGAATTTTTCTTTCTTTCTTTCTTTTTTTTCGTATTAAGATCCAAAAATAGTAAAAAGTCTGACTGACTAGCCATGTAAAACATATGCTGAGAGTCCTCAGCCAAGGCCAAATATGAGGAAAGTCAAACAGTGTATAGAAAACAAATAAATGAATCACAGTGTTGGGTAAACTGCTGTTTGGCATAGACCCATGAACACAGACCAAGAAGTGTCTCTGCAAAGATGTGAGAAATATCTGTGGAAAATAGCTCCAAAAACTGATCTGAATTTGACCTGAAATCTTGTCTACAACTGAACTTTGTTCTGCAGAAATAACCCATTGTGTTTTCCTTTAGTACATATTTGTTCACCAATTTGTCCATGGATCCTGGGTGAGGCTGGTTCCTGCAGGGTGAACTGCACCCTACAGTGGCCTTGGTCACCGTTGTCATGCATGGCCAGCTGGAGCCAGGCTGACCCACAGCATGGAAAGCAAAGGTGATAGAATCTGGCTGCTTGGAGACATGGCATGGGGCCAGGACTAGGAGTTGGGGCCTTGGGTCAAATAGCTGTACACCACATGGAACATTCTTCAAAAAGCCCAGGCCTTAGCATGCAACAGCCTACAGACTGTTTAGTCTAATGTCCAACTTGACATTTAATTGCCATAGCTTCTTTAGTTTATGAAATCCTTCTTTTTATTATTAAAATCATCTTGTGAATATTAAGGATGAAAAAGGAGGAAGGACTTAAGCTTAAGTATTCCAGAATCTGTCTGATAACCACTTTGTGCGCTAGATTCTAGGTACAACAGGAGCTAAAAAAAATATATATGAATAGGCACAAATCCTCTTGCTCTCAAAGAGTGTAGAGTCTAGGAGTCAACATAAGCCAGAGGTATTATATGTGTAAAATTAGGTAGAAGGAACAGAGTAATAATGATAGCCACCATTGATTAAATACTATGGGTAAGGCACTATTCTAAATGCTATACATTTATTAGCTCATTTACACTTAACAAAATCCATATGAGGTAGGTACTACAAGTAGCTCCATTTTACAGATGAGGAAACTGAGGCATGGAGAAGTTTATAACTTGCCCGACATCACCAGTAAGGTACCAATAGGGATTTGAACTCAAGTGGTACAACTGCAGATCCTGTGTGCTTAGCCACTGTGCTATTCTGCCTGCCAGGGACTTTCTGAGAGGTACATATCAAAAGTGTTCTGGGAGCTCAGCTGAGGGAGATATTCGCTGTACAAGAAGAAAGATTACTTGTGGAGAGGTGACATTTGCTTTAAGCCTTGAAGGATGGAGAGGATTTGCACATACAACTATTGGTGGTAAGAATGAAGATCAATTCAGAGAAAAAGAGAAATGTTTCCAAGTTGAGAGCAGCATTAGTAAAACATGCAGCAGTAAACACAAAGGACCTAAGGAAACAGTCAAGACTGGTCTGGTTGCAGGGGTGTCCAACCCGCAGCCCACGGGCCGCGTGTGGCCCAAGATGGCTATGAATGCGGCCCAACATAAAATCGTAAATTTTCTTAAAACCTTTTTCTTGCTCATCAGTGTTTGTTAGTGTTTGTGTATTTAACATGTGGCCCAAGACAATTCTTCTTCCAGTGTGGCCCAGAGATGCCAAAAGGCTGGACACCCCTGGCAGAGTGTACAAAATCTAAGTAGTGAGGGCTGGGAGGGTAAGCAGGAGCTAGACCTGAACAGTTTGCTCATAAATCTGATCCTTACTAACCTATTCTCAGATTAAACTTGTTAACTTATCACCAAAATACACTCAGAGAGAAACTTTGACAACACAGAGGAACAGAAGACAGAGGGGTTTTTTTTTAAGTCACTTTCCCCCAAGGACCTGCAAGTGCAAGGGGACTCGATTCTGGTTCCAGTTTTCTGCTTGTCACGTGTGACTATCCTTCCAGATGTTGCAGGTCCGCTATACCCTGTCAAATCATCAGATAAATAAGTACAAACATCAAATGAGATGGTAGTCAGATTCTTGGCAATAATCCTTGATAATCATGAAGCGTTCCAGAGCTTCTCTAGAAATAATTGGGATTTGAATTACTCTTACAGCTATGCAAGTAATATATAATTAGCATGTAAAATAAATCTATGTATTTATTTTAGAATTGGTAGAGTCTTTAGAAACCATGAAGTCTATTATTTTGCAGAGGAAGCAAAAAAGAAAATAGCTAAAAAGGTTATGTGGAGTTATTTGAAGTCATCCAGCAAGTCAATAGTGAAAACATGTTTTGAACACAAAATTTTTGGAAAGTAAAACAAATGCTTTTATCGCACATTATAAAATCTGCTTATAGATGTATTCAATGTTCTGCTATTCCATCATTCTTTCATGAATCTTTAAATTTTGGTTAAAACATAATAGCCAAAGGGGAGGCTTTAAAAGAAAATTGAACACAATTTTTATTTATTTATTTATTTATTTATTTTTTTTTAGGCAGAGGGGAAGGGAGGAAGAAAGAGGCAGAGAAACATCAATGTGTGGTTGCCTCTCACGCACCCCCCACCGGAGACCCAGGCCCACAACCCAGGCCTGTGCCCTGACTGGAAATCAAACCGGCAACCTTTGGTTCGCAGGCCAGCACTTAATCCACTGAGCCACACCAGCCAGGGCTGAACACAATTCTTTATGTACACTTAGAAAGTGAGCTTTTCAAAAGTATACCATGCTACAAACTAATTTGTTAGAGTTATTAAAATTAGCAACAGATGGCACTGCTTGAGCACAGTGGTAAGCACTACGCTGAGCACCTAAAAATACTTTATCTCAAACATCAGGACAACAGCCCTCACAATGGCACTCTTATCCCCCACTTTACAGTGGAGAAAACTTAAAGACGTTTGGTAACTTGCTCAAGGTCACACAGCTAGTGAGTACCAGTGTGGACTCAGACCCAGGACCACCTGACACCAAAATCCGCATTATTAACTATTACAGTACATGACCTCCATAGCTAGTTGTGGGTGAAACTCAACTTTTTACCAGGAAATATTAATTATCCAGCCAAGGTGTAGAAATAAGAAGTCTTAATTTTTAAGAATGTCTACCCTTACCAAAAGCCTCTAGGCAGGTAACACTTCTAACAGGTATTCCTATGTGTCACAACCAACCATCCTTGCTGCATTTTCTAAAAATCTATTTTAATGTTTTAATTAAATTTATTGGGGTGACCTTGGTTAGTAGGGTCATACAGGTTCCAAGCGCACATTTCTATGATGCGTGATCTGCGCATCGTGTCGTGTGCAGTACACCACCCCAAGTCCGACCGTCTTCCATCACCATGTATTTGCTCCCTTACTGTTTACTACCCCCACCCCTTCCATCTGTCTGTCTCCAAGTTTCAGTTTCCTATCCCACATATAAATGAAATCATGTGGTTCTTAGCTTTTTCTGAATGACTTATTTCTCTTAGCATAATATTTTCAAGGTCCATCCATGTTGTTGCAAATGGCAGTATATATATATATACTATGTCTTCTTTATCCAGTCCTCTATTGAAGGACTTTGCTGCACTTTGCTGGGAAAACAGACAGCCTTAGTTTGTCACAAAGTCAAAATTTCAGTGACTGTTAATGACTGTTGGCAGCCCCGGGCCTGCCTGGTGCTTGGCCATCAAACGGCTGCCCTGCCCTGAGTGAAGCCTGCTTGGTTTGCCTGAGACCCCTGGAAGGAGTCTAGGGTCTTGAACTTCAGTGAGCCTAGGGCCCAGCCTTCTGCTCTGCCTGGCTCCACCTGTGCTTCCGCTGACCAGGGGCCCCATTGGTGCCAGTAAAAAAAATTCCTTTGAGTCTCTTGCTTCCTCCACGTCCTCACTGTCACTGCCCTTCTTTAGAGCTCCATCAGTCATTTCCAGCCACGACTACTCTAAAACTCCCATGGCCTCATGCATCTAACCTGACGCCTTCCCATCCACCCTCCCTCTGCTATCAGAATGGCCTCTCTAAACTGATCATGTCAGCCCTGGCCAGGTGGCTCAGTTGGTTGGAGCATCGTCCTGCACACCAAAAGGTTATGGGTTCAACTCCCAGTCGGGGCACATACCTAGGTTGTAGGTTTGATTCCCAGTCTGGGACCATATGGGAGGCAACTGATTGATGTTTCTCTCTCTCTCTCTCCCTTTCTTTCTCTCTAAATTCAATAAACATATCCTTGGATGAGGATTAAAAGAAAAAAACTGATCATGTCAATCCTCTACTCTGAACTCCTCGGTAGCTTCATGTTGCCGACAAAATAGAATTCACAATTTGGCCTTTCCTTACCTTCTCGGATTCAACAAATATTTGGTGAATTAGAGAATGCTCTCCTGTTTAGGCATCTTTTTATCAAATATTTTCTCCATTTGTTCTTCAATGATTGGATTTACTGAGTGTCCACAACATGTTGAATTTTAATAGTCACTATTTTTTCATACGGTAATGAACACAGTTATGGACATAGAATCTAGAAACTTGAGTTTTAGGGCTGTTCTAGCCCTTTGTCTCTCCATGGCTTTGGGAAAGTCGTTTCTCTCTTCTGGGCCTCAGTTTCTCCATCTGTGTAAAAGAAGGTAGATTTAAACTATCTCTAAGGCTCTTACAGGCCATGTCTATGCTGGTTCCTGATACTAGAATCCCCTTGAGAGAAAAACTAAGATATTAACCTCTAGTCAGCCAAAGAGGTGCGTCCCGCAGCTAAGTCCTGTGCTCAGCAGATTGGAGACATCCTTGTTTTACCCACCTCACCACTTCAGCACTGTCTGTTGGAATCTCATGACCAGCCCTGCACTGAATCATTGCGCTGGCATTTCATCTCCAGTGTAATAGACCCTAGAGCTGAGACAAGGGAGCTTTCAGAGCCTTCAGCTATGATCTCATCTACTGATCAAGATTTTTCTTGGCTCAGCCCTGAACAACAACATCAACAAAAGCCCCTACTTCAGGAAGTGCTGGTACTGACTCAGCATGCTCTAGGTCTAGAATTGGAGCAGGAACTTGTGTGGACCAGTGGAGACCTTGTAGGCTCCAGTAGTAGAGGGGAAAAAAAGCCAGGCAACCCAGGAGAAGCCATCCTGAGGGCAAAGAGACTTCTGAAGGTGGAAGGCAGCAGGGCTGGTGCGAGGGAGAACTCCTTTCTTGAGAATCATCTGTACACCAGGCACTTTCAATCTGGGCTACAACTTCGCACGAGGCAGGTATTATCCTAGCTCCCAAGCTCAGAGAGATTAACTAACTTTTCCAAATCACATGACTACTAAGTAGCTGTGGAGTTTAAACTTTGGTCTCCAAAGACCTATATTCTTTCCTTCATGCACCAAGAGAAGCACCTGGAAAAGATTTAGGAAGTCTTGAGAATAAAGCCAGATGCATAGGAAATAGTCACTGGATGCTTGTTTCAAGGAATCAGGCAAAATACTAATGGAATAATACTGAATCCAAAATCACCAACACTAACCATGAGAACAACTAGAATGACATTCAGGATACTAAATAGCTTTAGGTCATAAATAAATGTTGTCTTTTGGGGTGCATAAAACGAAGTTAATTCCTTGAACAGGCATGTGACTAATACGCTGGGTGTGGCATCTTATCCACACAGCTGTCTGGGCAGCTAATCTGTGGCTCAAGTCTCTAGCTGCTGTCTGCCCAGAGGCACACAGCGCTCTAATCTCCAGTCTTCCAGTTAGCTTGACATTTTTGCTGAGTCTGACTCACTCCCAGCCTCAATTGTTCTGTGCCAGTGCAGACTTCTTGTACAGTTGGCCTACTTAGAAACACAGGATGTTAGTGTTGGAAGGGAGCTACCTTAGGAGTTACCTAGTATAACCCCCTCATGTTACAAATGAGAACATGGGCCCCAGACAAGTTTTGGTGGTATCTGAACGCAGGTGGGTTTGGGTGTGAGGCACTATGGGGCCTTGTCAGGAGGCGGAGGAAGCTGGGGTCAAGCCGCACTGGAGCTGGCAACACTAACTCCCCTGCAGGATTACATAGGTTGTGGTGAACTCAGGGAGCAGACCTAGCCTCCGGGAAGACTGGGTTGGGATAGGGAGGCACAGTGTCAGGATCCCAGCCAAGCAGTCTGGAGTTCAGGGCAGGGCTTCTGTCCCCACAGGAGAATGTGGGGCTGGGCAGGGGAATGGGGCTGAAGGTCAGTTGTGAGGACTAAGCCAACATGTCCAGGCAGGCAAGGAGGTATGAAGAGAAAAGTCATAACTCAGAGTCTATCAGCATGTGCAGAGTTCACCAGAGGCACAATAAAGTCCAGATTAGTGGCAGCATTCCCCACACCCAAGGTGGGTTATGGTTGACGCACTCCTTGCCCTTTTTTGGAAGGCTCCAGCCTGTAGCTAGAGGGAGCAAGTGACTCTAGATCACAGCTGGGGAGCCAGGGAAGACATCACTGAAGAATTCCATCCATTCTGCCTCCCAAGTGTCTCTTGAATGCTCCTTTCCTCCATTTCTGTTGTCATCATCCTGAACCCTGGTCGCCACCCACATGAATTATTGCAACAGATTTTTGGCTCATCTTTCTCTCTCTCTGCCTGTAATAATGCATCCTTCTCACTGTCACCAGAGAGATTTCTATGATACGTGAGAGTGTCACTTGCTTTCTATAAATGTTGGATGCTTTACCATTGCTTAGCAGCCTTTCTCAATGAGACTTCCATGTGAGAATCAAGCTCTACAGAAAATTATTGGAGTGACTATTTTGGCAGTTCTTTCAAGGATGAAGCATAGCTGGTACCATTCTAGGTATACAGAAGAGAAATTGATTTGCATATGAATGCCTGAAGTCAAGAGGGCTTAAAACCCCAATGTTTAAGCCTGGCATACTAGGTCCCACATATCCTCAGCCCAAAGTTTCCTCTAGTCTCACCTTCTACCCTTCCTACCATACATCTTATGCTCTTGTCACACCAAACTCTTTTTATTTCTTCATCATGCTTTTTTAAATTTTTTTTTCTATCACTATTTATCCCCTTATAACCTCTTCCACTCTCGTCCATCCCTCTTCCCCTGCAATCACCACACTGTTGTCTGTGTCCATGGTTTAATTTTTATTTACTGATTTTTTTATAGAGAGAGAGGAAGGGAGAGAGAGAAAAAAAAAAAAAAAACATCAATTTGTTGTTCCACTTATTTATACATTCATTGGTTGATTCTCATATGTGTCTTGACTGGGGATCAAACCTGCAACCTTGGCTTATCTGGGCTAAATTCTAACCAACTGAGCTGCCTGACCAGGGCCCATCATGCTATTTTTTTCATGTCTCAGTGTTCTTCCTTCTACCTGGCTTCCTTACTGGTCTTGTAAAATCTCAGTCATCCTTCAAGGTCTTGCTCAGATGTTACCTCCTCTCCGAAGTGGTGCCTCTACATTTGAAGGTTGATTAAATTGTTCCTTCCTGTATGTACCCATATTATTTGTGTGTGTGTGCCACTGTATCATTCAGAATTGGAGGTTTACTTATCTGTGTGATCTATAAAATTTTGAGCACAGCAAGCAATATCCCCTCTCCATCTCGTGACCTAAATAGATGTTTATCAAACTGAATGATCCCAAACTCCCTGGATAATCAAAAAATAATGCTAATTCTGGAACACAGGACTCTAGACATTTTGTCCATCTTATTTAGGTTTCTATGTGACAACAACTAGATCAAACATTAAATATGTCAGTGTCAGATACATAGGTGTGCATGGTGATAGTGTGTGCTGGAAGAAACCATCTTGAATAATTACAGACAAAATGAGGGAGTAAGAGCTGATAGGGCTGCTGGGAAGGGAGAATGGAGCTAGAGAGATGTTTGGTAAGGTGTAGGAGTAGACTCCTTCAGGAGTTTGCATAGAACCAAGTTCATAATTTTTTCAGGAAACAAGAAAAGGAAAATAAGGAAAAATATTTGGTAGTAGGCTTAAGTAAAGGACGCATACAAGAACTGATGTCTGAAATGGCTCACTGAAGCTAAAATTTGATTTTTAAAAAAAGAGCTTACGTTTGCATAGGGCAGAACATCATCACATATACGATCTCATTTAATTCTTAGAATAACCATGTGGCAGGGGCTGGGTTGGGGTTAGGGAGGGTCGGAGTGGTGTGTCTGTGTGTGTGCTGTTGTTGCAGTTTTTTCTTTACAGAGGAGATGATTAGGGCTCAGAGAGGAGAAATAATGTGTCAAACCCCCACTGCTGTGACACTGAACTAAAAGGCAGGCCTGCCCGTCTCGGGTCCAGAGCCACATTCACTCTCTTTCATAACAGGAGGCAGCTCCTCCACTCTGAAAGCTGCAGGCCTTTATGAAATCAAGTAGGATGACATGTAGAGGTTGTTCTGAGTCATGACTCACAGGGACTCTCCATACACTCAAGACTTTTCTAGACCGTTGTAAAAATGAAGATAGAAAACCATTAGTCAGCCAACTTGCAGGGAGTAGCTGATACAGAGCAATTCTCGGCTTGAATTGGGCAAAAGTGTGATATGACTAAAGAATCTGGGGCAGGACAGAAGAGCAGAGGGCGTTGTTTTTTTTTCATTTGCCTGTGGCTCTGGGGGTTCTATAGGACAGCAAATGAGTGCTCGGCTGCTGCACTGTCTGGTCCGTTTAGGAGGAAGAACAAAAGTGTCAGGAAGGTGGAGAGGAAGAGCTGGGGCCACAAGAGGTCACTCCGCTGGTCCTCGCCCTCTTAGATTTATCCACAAACCTTGGAAACTGTGAGACCTTAGAATAAAAATCCACTGGCCAAAAAGAAACTATATAAACACACAAACAAACAAGCAAACAAACCAACCACTGGTCAGGCTCTGTAGATGATTCCTTCCGATTCCTTCCACTTAGTGTCTTTGGTATGCACTTCCTGTCACTCAGGGCCACAGAGTTGGTTTAAATAACTCTGTACCCCACTGTCTAGTGCTCTGAACATATACAACAAATTTCAGGAAATGACAGTAACTATTTCAGGTTTGCTAAAAACATCTTCTAAATAACTTCACAGAGGAGATTTCTTGATTTCTTTTCCCTCTCCTTCAAAAGTTACCTAGATAGGTTTTTTTTCATCCTCACTTATTTATTTATACTAATATTTATAGGACCCACTGTGGGCTAGGTGATGCTACCTGTTAGGCCCTATGGTAGGTGCTGAGTACCCAAAAGTAAACCAGAGCCAGCCCACCCTCACGGGGGTTAGAGTTCAAGGTGACACGGACTGGCGTGGTGGAAAGAGACCACAGAGACTAATTTGACTGCCTCATTTTAACAATGAGAAAAAGAAGGCCCAGAGAAGGGTAGAATCTCACTGAAGGTCACACAGTGAGTCCTTGGAAAAGCCAGATAAAGAAAACAGTTCTTCTACTTTTCAATTAAGATCCTGATCTGAATTTATCCAGGAGGCCAAAAAAAGCATTATCTTCCTTCCCTCCTGTCCCAACTCAGTAAATCTCTTTCTTGGCCTCTTGATTATTGGAGAAAGTAAATGTTTTCCTACCCTGTCTTTTCTGGAACTAAGCATGCTCTGTTAGTAATAAACCCGTTTCCTCATTCTCTGGAACTCTGTCTTCTATATCCTTTGTAAACCTCCCATCTCCACAGAGGCTCTCAGTCTTATAACCGCAGCTCCGGGACCAGAAAAACATGCTGCCTGCTGGATTTTTTTTCCACAGGAAGCAGAATGTTAACTCTCTGTCGGAAAACACCATGAAGTTCTGTTTCACTGTTGTCGAAGAGATTTATGCTGTAATAAATACTGATAATATTTGTATTAGTTAGTGTTCTCCAGAGAAACAGAACCAATAGAAGAGAGAGTGGTGGGGGCCAGAATTTGGGGAATTGGCTCATGCAGTTGTGGAGGCTGGCAGGTCGAAAGTCTTCAGCGTAGGCCCGCAGGCCAGAGACCCAGGCTGGAGCCAATGTTACACTTCCTCTGCTGACAGTGTTTTCTCTTGCTAGGGAATGGTCAGCCTTTTGTCTATTCAGGCCTTTGACTGATCGGAGGCGGCTCACCCACATTATGGAGAGCGATCTGCTTTATTCAAAGTCCACTGATTTAAATGCCAATCTCATCCAGAAATGCCCTCGCAGAAACATCCAAAAATAACATTTGACCGAATATCTTGGCACCATGGGCCCAGCCAAGCTGACACAAAATTAACCATCACAATGCTATAAGCTGAATTTTTTGCAGCCCCAAGAGTCACACCAGATTTCTGACGTAGCCCCATGGGTGTAGGCGCTGCGGGAACCATGGAGGTAAAGGCCTCATAACTGAGATCAGCATCAGGGGAGGAGAAAGGAACCCTGCCCAGGGTGGAAGAACCATCAGGTGGACAGAAATGTTACCACTGGAAAAGGCCATCAGAAAAGGGCTTTCCTTCAGCAGACTTACAGACTCCCTAGCCCTAATGCTTTTCCTACTGTTCTGTTTCATAGATAAAAAGGAGGAAAATTTAAAGACCAAATTCCATGTAGGTGAGGCATTGCATTGCTCTTCCTTGGAACATGCTTGTGGGCTAGATTTCAAAAAACCAGACCTTTGGAGCAGAGATATTTCCCCTCCTGACTCCTCTGTATGGGGGACCGAGGCAACCAGCTTCATGCTGAAGGAATTAAAGCCTGTGGCTGTAGAAGACCTGTCGAGGCTCTGACCCTCAGGGAAGCAGCAGCAGTCTTAGGGCTCCAAACACACCCCATGAAGGGCTTCCGAAGGGGAAGGGGCAGTTAAAAAATTAATCATCACCCAAGGATATGTTTATTGATTTGAGAGAGAGAGGAAGGAAGACAGAGACAGAGAGGGACAGAGAAAGAGAAACATCAATCAGTTGCCTCCCATGGGGGCCCTGACTGGGGATCGAACCCACAACCTTTTGGTGTACAGGATGACACTCCAACAAACTGAGCCACCCAGCTTGGGCCAAAAGGTAGTTCTTGTATACGTTCAGCAAACATCTCTTGTGCCAGGCACTGTTCTAGGAGCTGGCAATGCAGCAGTGGAGAAAACCCACACAAACCCCTGCCATCCTGGAGTTTACATTCTACCAGGGGAGGCAGACAATGCACAATGTAATGACATGAAAGACAGCATATAGTATGCTAATGACAAATGCTAAAGAGGAAACTAAAGCAGGGAAGGGGACTAGGAAATGCTGGGAAATGGATGTTGCCATTTCAAATAAGGTGGCTAAGGAAGTCCTCACTGAGAAAGTGACATCTGAGTAAAGACCAAAAGAAAGAGAGAGTGAGAAATGCAGACATGTGGGGGAAGAGCATTCCAGGAAGAAGACTGTTTTTGTGGGTTGAATTGTGTCCCCCAGAAGATATACTGAAGTCCCAATTCCTGGTATCTGTACAATACACATGTCCTTATTTGAAATAGGGACTGATGAGAGGACGCAGAGACAAAGATATATAGAAAGACTGCCTTGTGATGACAGTCAGAGGTCGGAGTGATGCAGCTGCACACCAGGACCGCCAAAGATTGACGGCCACTATCAGAAGCCTGGGGAGACAAGGAAGGCTTCTCCCTTATGGGATTCAGAGGGAGCATGGTCCTTCCGACACCTTGATTTTTGAACTTTTGGCCTCCAGAACTGAGAGATGATAAATTTTGTTGTTTTGGTTCTAGCAGCCTTGGGAAAGGTATATTTGTGCATTCTTCCCATCAGCCCTGCTCTCCCACGGGCACTCTGAAATGATCAGTCTCTTTCACACGTCTGTGCGTCAGCACCTGCTGCCCTCTTTGCCTGGGTATCCCTCCCCCTACCCATGTTTATCTCCTAGTATTGCCTACCTATCTATCAAGCCTCCACCTAGGTTTGCTTCTTCTGGGAAGCATTCCCTATTCTCCCTTCTTCCTCTTCTGTCCATACCACACAACATCACACCCTAATACACACATACTGGGGGCTTGCAAAGAGGGCACCTAATGGAGGCATGCTTCTCGTTCTCACTGCGTATCACTTAGAACTGTAATTATTTGCTTTCTTGCCTGCCTTTTTCACTAGATTGTAAACATCTCTGTGTAGGGGCTATATCTTTTATTTCTACATTCCTGGCCTACCCTAGTGCTTATTTAATTAAAAAAAATTAAAATTATTATTATTTTTTAAATATTTTATTTATTTATTTTTAGAGAGAGGGGAAGGAAAGGAGAAAGAGAGGAACATCCATGTGTGGTTGCCTCTCACACACCCCCTACCAGGGATCCAGCCCGCAACCCAGGCATGTGCCCTGACCGGGAATCAAACCGGCGACCCTTTGGTTCCCAGGCCTGCTCTCAATCCACTGAGCTACACCTGCCAGGGCAAATTAAAATTATTTTTTAAAGTAAGTACCTAGAAACAAACCTTTGAAGTAGGGGCATCATCTCTATTTCTTCAGTTGAGGAAACAGGCTCAAAAACTTGTGACTCCATTCAAGGTCATGCAATTAATATAGGGCAAAAGAGAAACTCAAAACTGATCTTTAGGCTTCAAAGTTGAACATTTCTTCTGTAGCCTCACAGCCATCACAATTTTTGTGCTAGAGATGCCCAAATTCCTCAGAAGTAAAATGAGAATCCAACGTACTCATTTTCCAGGACAGTTGTGGGGGTGAACGGACATCAGCTTTGGCATCGCTCAGAGGTGAGTAGGTGCTGTGACCGCTGATCTGAAGCAGTACTCTGCAAGACTGGTGAAGATGAGGATGCCTCTCTGTCCTTCCCTTTTGACCCTAAAAGGTCTCATCCATTGGCCAAGGAGATTTCAAGAAGGAGAGGTCTCCTAGGAGAGAAGGGGCCCACAGATTGTGCCAAGGGTCTGAGAATCATATTGGGATGAGGAGGGAGTAGACACAAAGTTCATCTTCATCTGACGTCCTTAAAAGCCTGATGCCATGCCGGGACCAAGGGCCTGGGTCCTGGAGTTGAAAAAGGTTTTCTTTTTAAAAGCTTTTTCAATCCTGTAAGATTGATTTCAAAAACAGCTGTCCTGGCACTAGGGATAGTTGCCTCTGCCATTCTGAAGGGAAATGATCTACCCAGATGTGGGCCTGACCAGGCTCCCTTCTCTATCGAGATCAGGACATAGAGCTCGGAAGGGTAGAAGACAGCACATCCGTTAGCCAGCCGTTTTCATATACCGTTCATGCACAGCATTCGGAATTGCGTGCAATACAACAGGTTGAACAACACTGGAGGAATAACACTGTGTCCTTTCAGGGTAATAAACATGATGGGGAATTTGCTACAGGCTGAAGCAGTTTAATAAATGGGGCAGATCCAGATGTGAAAATGCTGTGTGGCTTGGAACAGACACTGAATTATGTGAAGTATGAATTTATCTCCTTCCTGAAATTCCTGGTATACAATTTACTAGTCTCTTCCTACTAATAAAGTGTGGGGTTCTATAGCCAACCTTGGACTGCTAGGTAAATTCTGACTATTTGTTCATTACACAACTATATATTGAGTACCTACCATATGTCAGGCAGGGGGAAGAGTATAGGAGATCTAGATTCTGATTCTGAAGGAAGGAGAGGAGATTGTTTTGTAAAAATTCAGAGGGCTTCTCCATTTAAATGTCTTTGTGGGCAAGTGAGAATGTCTCCCCTGTCTGCATGTGGAGAAAATCATTTCATGTAGAATAGCTTAGTTCTACTGTTCACCGGACTCATCATCATCTCATCCGGGGGTAGTTCAGGATTGGGAAGGATAGAGCAGCGGAACATGTTGCTATGGAAACTCAACATTAACACACCTTGGCTCCTTTGTGTCACCCCCCAATTACCTTTATAACTAGTGTACAGTTTCAGAACGTGGAAGCTTTTTTTAATTTCCACACAGCCAGTCATAAAGCACTTTCCAAAGCACACAGACAAAGGAAAGGTCCTTAGCGTGTGAGGCTATGCTAATGCTGTTTCCTAAGCCACGAGTATGGAATCAGAATCCAGACTCTTATTCTTTTATGGAAGATTTCACTTTCAAATCCCTTTCACATGTCATCTCAATTTTTATTGCCACATTTTTTTACTTCATGCTTAAGCAATCCAAAAGGGCAGAAAAATGAATTTACAAACACTTACTTATGCCTCGAAGTAATCATGTAGGATAGGAACTAACATCCCTATTGTTTGAGTGGAAGAACTAAGGTTCAGAGGATTTCCATCATGTGACTGAGGTCACATGGTTAGAAATGGCAGGATGAGGAATGGAACCAGGCCTTTCGATTCCAAATTTGGTGTCATCCTATTATACCTCCACTGATTCCCAGTCTTTTCCAGCCGTTGTTATTTTACAAAACTATAAAGATTTTCTTAAAAGCTTTGCTTTTTAACAGCTTAAAAACAGATGACACTGATCTAAAAAAAGAAGAAGAAGAGTTACAAGATGACAACAGCAGAGCATTAAACCTCATGCAGGGCTCTTCTAAGCATGGGGCCTCGGGTGATCCAAAAAACCCATGAAGTTGGCCCTGGAGTTAGGGTTAATGTATATAAAATACTTTGTACAGAAGAGAAGCTCATTAAATTGTAACTATAATAATTGTATTAGTTTCTGATTGCTTCCATAACAAATTATTGTAAACTCAGTGACTTAAAACAACACAAATTTATCTCTCAGTTCTGTAAGTCAAAGTCTTATGGGGTTAATATCAAAATATCAGTAGGCCCACATTCCTTCTGGAGGCTCTAGGGGAAAATCCATTTCCTTGTTTTTTCCTGTTTCCAGGAGCCCCCTGCATTCCTTGGCTCATGGCCCCTTCCTTCATCTTCAAAGATAGCAGTGTAGTATGTTCCCATCTTTCTTGCTTTCTAACCTGTGCTACCCTTGACACATTTCCTTCTCTGACTCTGACCCATTTCCTGTTAGAAGGACCCTTGTGATTATATTGGTCCCACCTAAATAATTCAGACAACCTCTCTATCACAAGATGCTTAGTCACATATTCAAAGTCCTTTTTGCCATGTAAGGTAGCATATTCATGTCAGGTTTCAGGAATTAGGACTAGAACACCTTTGGAGAATCATCATTTAGCCTACTACATATAAAAATGTGATGATGGTGATGATCATGAAGACGACAACAGTACTCCCCTTTTTTGATTTCAGGATAAAGTCCAAACTCTTTTGCAAGACATGGCCGGCCTATTGTGATCTGATTCTTGCCTACGTTTCTAGCTTCAACTCTTTCTACTGCCCCACGTTAACTGAACATTCCAGCAACACTGAACCACGTGCCATTGTTCCATTGCAACCTGCTCTCACTTGCTGATGACCCTCTTCCCTACTGTTGCTCCTGCACAGAATACACTCTCTCATTCCCCTCTTTAACATCCTTCTTCCCTCTCAATTCTATTTTTTAAAGTATAGTTGGCACACAATATTATATTAGTTGTATTAATTTCAAGTGCACAATATAGTGATTGACATTTTTATATCTTACAATGTGATCACCCCACTAATCCTAGTAATTCTTTTAGCACTAAACCCAAGTTTTCTTCTTGCAGAAGCCTTAATCCACCACTTACCTGAGCTCTTGAGTAAGTTACTTGTCTTCTGCAAGTCTCAGTTTTCACCTAAAAATGGAAATAATAAAATATTACATACATTATTGTAAGAATTAAATGACATGATGCTCATAAAACACTTAGCAGACTGCCTGGCAGATGTTGAGTGCTCACAAGTAAATCATCTATATTTATCATTGTAAATACTTCTTGACCACTCCCTCCAATGTGATATAAGAACTTCCTCCTCTGTCTCCTTTAGCAACCATTGCACAGAGGGTAGAAGCCTTTCCTGAAATTGTTCGTTTGGCTGTACCGACCATTCTTTAAGATCAGGACTTAGTCATTCATGTCCATGGCCCTAATGTCTAGCACAGCGTTTGTACCTGTAGGTTAGTATTTATTGAGGCAAAATAGGAAAATAACTCTTAGGAGGACATACAGGGAACCTATCCATGCGTGATGTGATCTAGTGGCTCAGCTCTGGCTCTGAACGCAGACAGACGCATGTGATGTGCAGAGAACATCGTGAATAGGCCTCCCGTGGGGAATCAGGCCTGCACTGCACCTAGACCACTTTGAGACTTGCTTTTGCTAAAAACTCCCTCACCTTGAATTGAGGAAACGTGTGTTTACTGCATATCTTTAAAGTAACTTCCTAAAATCTAAGCTAAACCTCTCAAGTTTGGGTGTAACCAGTTCAACCTCTTTTCCCTTTACATTTGCAAATAACCTTTGTCTTGAAGGGATTAGCGACATTCTTTCTTTTGTTATGGTAACCACCTAAAGGGAACCTGTGCATAGTAAAGGAGAACCCTCCTTTATGTAATCTACCTAGAATGTCAGTAAAAGCCTGTCTAGGCGAGGGGTCCAGGCCCTCTCTCTCTCAGAGAGAGAGTGGCCACGCAGGCCAGCCCTCTCTCTCTCTCTCTCTCTCTCTCTCTCTCTCTCTCAGAGAGCAGCCACACAAGCCCTAACACTCTCTCACTTAGAGAGTGGCTCGCATCCCTTTTTCTCCACTGGATTCCTTTAGTCCGCGTGAATTTGTTCGTCACTTGTCCAGGGATATAGGACAAGCATTCCACAACAACATGCGGTCCTGCTGGACGGGACTGCAACAAGGACACATGCTAATTCTATTCTCAGAGTATTTCTGTAACACATTCCTCCATTCTCATCTTCCTGCAGTACCAGTCTAAAAATATTTCATCTGCTTATTTAAATAAAAGTGCAGCATTAACAAAACGGACCCTGTTGTGCCAAATTTCCTCTTGTCTTCCTTTACTCTAGCCACTTCCTCCTTTTTTCTTTCTACTTCCTCCTGGTAAAAGTCATCACTTTCTGTGTCACGATCTTGTCTTTTTATTATTTCTTAAGAATGACTGTCTTTTTCCCCAAAATTTGAGTTACTGCAAGCTTTGCAGAAAGCTGCGTCTTGTTACCCACAACAAGGGAAGTCCCACCCTTCCCTTTATACCTTGCTCTGCAGCTTTTAGGTCACCAGCATATCTGGACCTTGACCACAGATAGAGTCAGTATGTGCTCTTTGTCCCTGCAGGTTACAGTCGAGCTAAAGCCAGACCCAGAGCTAGAGCCTCCTTGTCACACACTAAGAAACTATTATTAAACATGAAGCTACTTGAGCCTGTGTGCTCCATGAGCACAGATTTGAGTAGGACGCGGGGCTATCTAAGGCATTCATGAAGTCATCCACTTGACAGACATCACAGAGATCCAAAACCCACCCTTTCACTTGGAGAAGAGGCGCTGCACAGCTTAATGGAAAGAGTGCTAACTTTAGAGTCATGATTTGGCTTTGAGCCCAGTCCCATCACTTACCTGGCTGGCTGCTCTTTTGGCAAACCACCAATATCTGTAAGCCTCTTTACCTTCAACTTTAGGGTAACATTAGACCCCTAGTTGACTTATCTTATAAGGTAGATATAAATTTTTTTAAAGAATGTCAAAATACCAGTATTTATTGGGCACTAACTATACACCAAGCACAGGTAGGTGCATTTTCCCTATTTTATACGTGAGAAAACCAAAGTTCAGAGACTTGTCAACTTAGTTATTCTGCTGACACACGGGGAGCCAGGATTCAAACACAAGGCTGTCTCATTCAAAAGTCTCTGTGTGTTTGTTGTTGTTGTTGTCGTTGTTTCCACTTAATTAAACCAGACTGATATTCATGAGTTATGCATCTGAAAACATTTGGAAATAAAAGGTAAAGTTTTACACCACACAGGATAAATACTATTTTATAGGTGAAAAAATTGAGGCCCAGAGCAGTGCAGCAACTTCCCTTAGAAACTGGTGGCATATTTTAAATCCAACAAGTGCTCAATGGGGCTGGCATGTGTGCAGGTCACTCAGGAGTTAAGGTGTGGCTGCATCCCGGTGAAAGCGGAAAATCCAACATGGTGGGGGGCGTATATTTAAAACTGTTTTCACATGTCTCCCACTTTGTGTTGACACAATCTCAGTGAACTGGTCAGGTCACCAGTTTCCACATTCCTTGTTGTAGGACACAGAAGGCCTTCTGGGACGTGGCCCCAGCATAAACCTCCTATCTCACTGTTGTCAGGCCTCCCTTGCCGCCATCCACTGCCATACTTCCTCTTGTGTCATAATGAACTGCTTGCAGTTCCTGGAACACACCCAGTGAGTTGTGCCTCTGTGCCCTGTTCCCTTTGCCTGGACAGCACTTCACCCTCTGAGTACCCAGTGGGCACCTATACTCCTTCACGAAGACTGCTTAAATATTGTTTCCTGAATGAAGTCTCACCTAGAGCTAGCCTTCTCCCATCTCTCCTTGCTTTAGCTAGAACCAACCATTCTCTCCTTTGGGCTTCTAATATCTACTCTACATAGCTTTGTACCAATTTACTTTTTTATTGCACCAATTCATGCAATAAAAATGTTTAATGCAGCACGCTCTCCCTCCTGGGAGCATGCCCATGCCTTTCTTCCCTCTCAGGAGTGCATCTCCTGAACACTTCAGGGTCCCTGCAAGACTTTAACCAGGGGAGCAGTGGGCAGCAGCGGCTTGTCTGGGACTGATCCCCTGAACTTCTCCCCAAGTCCCTCTTTTCTCTGACTCCTCCGTGAGCCAGAGCAGCCCTGCCCAGGCTCTCCTGTCACTTCTTGTATCCCAAACCCTACTTTGTTTCACTGCCACCAGCTTTAATAAACGCACTCTCAAAATAAATGAGCACTTGGCAGCCGAGCCCAGTGGTTTTCTCACCAACATCTACTCCCAGCTCAATTATCTTTTGCCTGCCTCTCCTGGAAAGGCCGGAAAAAAGTAAATCCTCTCTCTGATCTCCATTACAGTTATAAGGTACTGTGTGGGAGGAAAGCGGCATGGTTGGGTAAATACATATGCATTTATATATTTATATTTATATAATTTTATATATTTATAGTTACATACATACATTCATACAGGGGATCCAGCACAAATAACGCCCCTTTTTTATCAGTTGGTAGTCTCTACCAAATGTTTTATTGCAAAATCATAAACGCATAATTCTGTCACATAACAATATCCCCCTCAAGCACACCACATGACATTTTAGGTGAAATGTTCAAATTGCTGTCCGTCTCACGCGAGACAGTCAGGCACCCCACCAACCACACTCACGGGCATTACCTTTGCCGGACTCTGTATATGGGGGAGTGGAAATGCATAGAAAAATGCCTTGAAGAAAGACAGAAAATGTTAACAGTGATGACTTCTGTGATGAGAGATTGAGGCACAGAGAATGTTGACTTTTTACACTTTGTAAACGTGCCTTGTTTGAGCAGTTGGAGTGTGTTATTTTATTATGTAGGAAATAGAAAATAAAACCTCACCAAAAAAGATATTCAAGTGGCAGTAAGCATATGAAAAGACAATCCACCTCACATGCCATAAGGAAATTGCAAATTACAACAACAGTGAGCCCTGGCTGTGTGGCTCAGTGGATTGAGCACTGGCCTGTGAACCAGTCAGGGCATGCTTGGGCTGCGGGCCAGGTCCCAGGTTGGGGGCATGTGAAGGGCAACTGATCGATGTCTCTCTCACTCATGCTATTTCTCTCCCTCTCTTTCTTCATCCCTTCCCCTCTCTCTAAGCATAAATACATAAAATAAAATAAATCTTAAAAAAGAAACAGTGAGAGAATTTCTGTCCTGCACCCATGGCCCAATTTGTCTGTCACCTCGAAGAGAAGGCCCCCCAGCGCTGGTGGATGCTGCTGTGACTCACTCGAAACCTCAACTGGCCACATTTTGGCACTATGCCAAGGTTGAGCTGACTCCCCCAACCCCTGCTGAGATCCCAACAGCCATTCAGAGCTTGAAAAAATAGTCAATAGTGCTCAAACTAGTCGCTTCAAACAGCTCCCCATTAAGGAAGCTCTGCTGAATGGTCTGGTGGCCACTGAGCTGTGGATGTGGTTTTATGTGGGCGAGATCATAGGCAAAGGTGGCATCATTGGCTATAATGTTTGAAGATCAATCTTTAACATCTATTTCTCTTTGGTTTATTATTTGGTTCTTGGACCATGAGTGATCGGAAAGGTATTTGAATTAAAAAAAAAAGATATTAAAAAAAAAAAAAAAACAGTGAAATATCATTACCTACTAGAATGCCAAAGACCCAAAACACTGACAAGAAATGCTGACAAGGACATGGAGCAACAAGAAGGCTCGTCCATTGCTGGTGGGAATGCAAAGTGGCACCGTCCCTTTGGAAGGCAGTTTGGTGATTTCTAACAAAAATAAACAAGCTCTTGCCATAGGAACCAGCAATCATGATCATTGGTGTTTACCCAACTGAACTGAAAATTTATTCCATGTAAAAACCTGCACACTGATGTTTAAAACAGCTTTATTCATAATTGTGAAACTTGGAAGCAACCGAGGCCTCTCTCAGTAAGTGAACAGATAAACTCTGGTACGTTCAAACAATGGCATAGTATTTGGGGCTGAAAAGAAATGCTCTCTCGAGCCATGAGAAGACATGGAAGAAACCTAAATGAGTAAGTGAAAAGGCTATATACTGGGGGATCTCAAGTACGACATTCTGCAAAAGACAAAACTATGGAGACTGTAAAAAGATCAGTGGTTGCCAGGGATGAGCGGGGAGAAAAATGAATAGGCAGATCACAGAGGATATTAAGGTGGTGAAACTATAATTGTGAATACATGTCACATGCATTTGTCAAAACTCACAGAACATGTAACACCAAGAATGAATCCTAATATAAACTGTGGACTTTGGGTGATAGCGATATATCAACATAGGCTTATGAACTCTTATCCATGTTTCCCTCTGGTGCAGAATATTAGTAGCAGGAGAGGCCATGTTGTGGGTGAGGAGGAACTCTCTGTACTTTCCACTCAATTTTTCTGTAAATCTAAAACTGCTCAAAAAAGTAAAATCTATTTTAAAAAATAGAGAACAAAAGAGATGGCACCAATTTAAGACAGCTCAACATATTTATTCAATTTTTATTATGCCCAATACAATGGCCTAGGTACTATGAGAGTACAGTGATAATTCAAACTTAGTTCCTGGTCTAAAAAAAACATAGTTTGGATTCTCAAAGAGCTTAAATATAACATGATGAAGGTATGAAACTATATCACACTATAAAATAGAATTACTTTATAAAGAGCTGCAAAAACACACCGAGAACTGGTTATGAGACTCCAGAGAAAGGAACAATTTGCTCTGTTCTGATTAATGGATCTTAGAATGCTTAACTGAAGCAAGAGCATGTGAGTCTTCAAACATAAATAAGACTCTGTCAGTCAGATATGGTGTGGCAGGAGAACAGGAAGAGCACTCTAGGCAGAAGAAACAGCATAGGTAAAGACATGGAGGCATGAAAGTGAATACTGATGTGAGAAACGGTGGCTGCCTGTGTGGCTGGAAGGGATACACTGGGAAATAAAATTGGGGTGGAAAAGTGGGAGAAGTGTGCAAAATCTTGGACCCTCTATGCTAAATTAGTTATGTTAATAAGACAAAAGGAGTCAGTACAGGTTGGCAAAATCTGGTAGACTGGTTTGCCTGTGCTGCAGCCAGGACGGGATAAAGAGGCACAGGCTTCCATATTCAGGAAGGATGGGATCTGGCACAGAAGCCCTCGGGAGCCTCCAGTGGGAGCTCCCAGGATAGAAGCAAGGCCAGGGTTGCACCACCAGCCAACTAAGGACTTCTACTGCTTTGGGGGGCCGAGCAGCTCTGCCCTCCCTGCTCAGCCTCTCTCTGGCTAGGCAAACCTTCCATAAGTAAAAATCAAGCTTTCTCATGCTTGGTGTCCTCGTTTAGGGTCACCTTCTCTGGGCAGAGAGAGGAGATTTGTGGAGACTTCTGGTGAGTGTTTTTGTCGCTCTTTCCCCTTTTTCACTCTATTCTAGCAGTTGAGTACGGCACCTGTCACTTGACCCAGCTCTCTCTGATCATCTGTAATTCAGTCAAAGCTTTGGTACTTTAGATTCTCTCTAAATTTTCCTGACTCTGGTCTTCTAAGCTCCGGACCTCATAGTACTACCTTACTTTTTCTCCAATGTTCTATTCGTGGCCCTGGCTGATTCCCGGTTGTTCCAAAACGTATTGGTTTAATGGCTTGGCTCTGCATTCTCCTTTCATCTGAGCCTCAGCCTGAGAAGCCTAAAAATAAAGGCCTGTCACCTAGTATGGATGGAACTCATTGCTCCTAAGCTACTTGTAACCGAATCAGGAATTCATAACTCACAAACATTAAACAAAATGCAAGAAGTAAGGCATAACGAGAAGAAAACTAAAATCAGGATCTAGTTCTAGCAGTCACTAACTGGTTGAAGGATCCACCAGATCTCTGAACCTCAACCATAAAATTGGAAGATTGTTAGAAATCGTATAGAAATCGTATAGAAACTTAGAATTCTGTGACTAAGTGCTGCGTTGAGGGAGAAAGGGAGAGATCTATTAGGGTGGCATTTGTTGTGTACATCTTCCAAGGAAAAAATGAATTTAAAATGAGCCTAAAGGATGGATGGGATTTTTGATTGAAAAGATTGAGAATACTTACCGAGTTGGAGGTAAAAATCATCAGCCAGTGGAGAGATAGGAATGGGCAGAGTGGTTTGCAGCACAGCAAACGCAATGACCTACATACAGCAGCTGGGAAGCAGTGGGGGAGAGCTGGACAGCCAGGTTTCAAGGATGCTGGCTGCAAGACCGAGGGGTAGTAGAGGATCCTGGCTTAGGGTGGGAAGAGAGGTCTGGGAACTATGGGCAGGATGGACAGGAGGGAGAACATGCTGGAAGGGAGATGAGACTGTGACTGTGGTCCAGGAGTGAGTTACGTAGTTTCTGGCAAGGGTAGGTGAAGTGTGAACGAAGAGGAAGTGGAAAATCTAAGAGGCATTTTTGAAGAAGAGGTTGAATAAAGAGGGGAAAAAAGAGGAAGCCATCCAAGTTCACCCCTATAGGTGGAGGGTATTTCTTTGGGGGATAGTTGGTCTGCTGGGGAATTTCATAGATTCATTTTTAGACATGAACATGCCTGAATAGTTTTACTGGAAGTCCTCCAAGATGATCATGTCTCTGTAGGCAGTTAGAAATGAGAATATGATTGTCAGGACCAGATATGTAGGGTTTTTAAATATTCACACTCAGGCAGTAGTCAAAACCATAAAAGTAGATGCTGTGTATGAAGGAGAATATTGCAAAGAGAAAGACATACAGATAAATTATTAGAAGAAAAAAAGGAATAACAAGTCTTTTCCAATTCCCAGATTCCAAGTTAGCTTTCATTGTATTATTTCCATCTCTTACAGTGTTCCTTTGACCTGTCTCACAAATCTCTCCCCTCTCTCTCTCTCTCTCTCTCTCTCTCTCTCTCTCTCTCTCTCTCGCTCCCTCTCTGCTTGAACATTAGCAGTCTTTTCATCTCTGAGCAATTGTACTATTAGATAGATTAGCATATACTTACACTCAGAATCTCAATGGCTGAAAATTAGTTCTTCTTTACTCTGTTTCTCATTTCAATGCACATTTTATTGGCCAAAGAAAACCACAGAGCCACATCAATCTTCAAAAGAGGTGGCAAGTGCAACACTCCCGTATGCATTAACCAAGAATGGGAGTGTTTGTGAGCAGTTTTAGCAACAACCATAATAACAAGTTTTTTTCCTTTGACTCCTTCTATCTGCAACCATGCCTGCTCCACCCTTTTATCTGTACCATCCCTAAAATGTTTCTGGTATCAGCATTTTATAACCAGGGGTAACACAGCATAATTCCTGTGTAAACACATTTCTGCTTCTTTTCTCTTTGTTTTCTCATTTTGATGCCAAGTATTCCTTTGGTTACATGGTTGGCTCTCCTTTTTCCTTTCTTTCCCTGGCCTTGGAACTGAAGACTCAAGAAAATGCTACACCTACAATCAAAAAAATCTTAGCCCCTCTTTCTCTTCCCTCTAGTTCTCACTTCTTTCTTTCTCAAGAATCAATGACTTCCCTTTAAGCCCCGTCACACTTCCTTCTTCTACTTTCCCACTTCCTTATCACTCAGCATTTAAGGCCACCCCAGAGCAAAATACCCAGCTGACAAGTTATAGATATTACTCAATCCACTACTTACTCTGCTCGAGACTAATTAACTGGTTACCCTTGAGTTTCATAGCTTGTACACGTCCCATAAATTGTTGACTTGATTAATTCTAATCACAATTCATCTTTTTTCCATCTGAATTCCATAGAATGTTGTTTGAATTTCTAATATGATTATCACAGTCTGCTCTGTCTCAGGGTTCTTTTTGTATATGCTCCCCCACTAAATCATGACACTCCTATAGTTTAAGCGGCTTGCACATAATGGATATTCAATCATTGTTAACTCGCTGATGAATTTTATTTTTGACTTAATTGACCATTGGTTTTGGTAACATTTGAATATATCTTAATTCAGCAAATGGCACTTACTAGACTCTTGTTTATGTCTAGGAACAAAGGAATATGCAGTATTTTTCTATTGATGACCTCCTTACCTTTTACTTCTCATATTAGACTGTAGTATTATCGCTTATTTACTATTCATACTACACCTACCTCCCAAAGAGATTTGAATAGATGTGAGGCAGTAAAGTGACACACACTCATTTATTCATTTATTCACTAATTTATTCAGTGGTTACCTAATGTGTGCCTATTATGAGGTAGAGATGGGGAGAAAGTCTAGTAAGACAAGGTAGCCTCTTTCAAAATCTGGCAGCATGTGGGAGGCAGATAAGTAAAGCAATTGCTACAGTGTGATAAATGCTACACCACAGAAGTGTCAAGATCAGACTGGGACTCCATGAGAGATAGGATCCCTGGAATAGCTTTGAGGTTAAAAGGAAATAAGTAGGAAATTGAGGTGAAACAAGGGCTCTTTGTGAAAAAGAAACAGGCCAGGTGCAAAGACACCAAGATGGGGAAAAGTTACAAGCTCTAGGAACTGCTCAAGAAATTCAATATGACTGAAATGTAACATACAAGTTGGAGGGTGGTGGATGAAGCTGGAAAAATGACAGGTGTCAGATCTAAAAGGGGCTTGTGTGCTAAGCTAAGGCATTTTAACCTCAAAGCTATGGCACATGCCTGAACTCTCACAGTAGGCCATTCTGGGAAACAGTTCCAGAAGCTGGGTCTGGTTATGGATAGGGTGAGACTTCCCCATAAGGGGCAGGGAATGGAACTAAGATTATCTGAATGTGAAGGCTCAGGGGGCAAATCCAAGATTTATTCAAAGTTGAGAGGAAAAATCAGGAATAATGAATATGAAAC
>VMDR010008683.1:0-35829 GCA_007922815.1 Macrotus californicus | reverse complement strand
TCACTTTACTCGTTGAATTTGTATTGAAGGCTCCCGTGAAGCGGTTCCTGAAAGTAAAATTTCCTTGTCTTTTTCATCCCGTGCTGGCACGGTCAGGTTTCACTCTTTCTGTGTGTTTATGCAGCTTCTGAGCGATCTGACAAGTAAATTGGAAAATATCTGTGCCTTATGTGCAGAGACTTTTCTTAACAAATAACTGACTGGTTTGATCTTTTTATCTAAAACAAAGTTATTTAACTTGAATTCACCCTCTCACTAAATTGGTAAATCTATAGGAGAGAGCCAGTATCCTAAGGAATAAAAATTCCTAGCCAGTTGCCTCATTTATTTAAAATATTCTAGCTCATTTGCCAAAAAAGATTTGTTAGCTGTTATTCCACCTTCCCCTGGCTGCTCATTTTCAAGAAATTTTTCCATGCTCATTTTCAAGAAATTGGGGTTGAGGAGCTGTTGATACTGAGCCCTCAGATAACCAGAAGGCATTGCTGAGATATTGCATGGGAAGGATTTGACCCAGTGTTGTCAGTGGTTAATGGTGACATCAACCATACAGTACTTCTTCTAGAATATGCCTAGGACTTGGAGTGCTGAGCCGCCCCTAACGCAGAATAGAATTTCTCTCTTCACAGGTGTGCCATCTGATGGTGTCCTCAGGGGCATGACACCATAAACCTGTCTCTTCAGCTTTAGAATTTGCTGTTAATCCCAGATTCCAAAATAAGAGATTCTAATTTTAGTGCCTAGGCTAAAAACTAGAACTTTCGACCCCTCTTAAAATTTACCTAGTAATCCATGTAATATTTTTTTGATGTATTTTGCAACGGGGCATTTCTTTGCTCCTCAGGCCTGTAAAGATTAGCAACTCCTTGGTTCTCAGTTGCTCATGGTTTTCCAGTGGTCTTAAAAAGCAAAGCAAAAACCCAAAATACAACAATCATAACAACAAGTAAGAAGGCACTTGGTTTTAAGTAATGTGACCAATAGTTCATTCCACTCGTTGAAACTTTATGATGTGACTGACACCAAGCACTAGGTGTCTCTGGCATTTACTTTGGAGGGAAGAATTAATTTGTGACTCTTCCCATGGTGCTCTGATTTCTTAATGTAGCTAGATCAGGATCTGCCCCCCTTATTGACTCCCTTCATGTTCTCCTTTGTCACCAGCCACTGAGGAAGAGACAGAAGTGAATATAGCCCTTATCTACCCTCTGGTGGTTTGCAACACAGTGAGGAAGCAGATAATTAAACAGATTAATAACAGTCTCGGACAAGATGCCATTTGAACTAGATTTGGGTTAATCAGAGTCTCCCAAGTTAAGGAAGGGAGTTTTCTAGGATTACTGTAGCCAGAGGGAACAGTGTGAAGGCCAGGAGCACACCTAGGGCACGGGAAGGAGCTCACACAGTGGAAAATGGGTAGGGTGAGAACACGCACAGATGTGGCTGGAAAGAGCCTGTGCTCAGTACCAAGCTAGGGGTTTTGGCTTTCAAAGGTAACAGAGACTTCCAAGTAGGATATAAGCTTTATTTTTTAGGAAGATAATTTTAATGTTAGCATGGATGATGGACTGATGATGGAGAAATACAATTAAATTGTGCCAGAGTTTGTTAGACATGCCAAGAGCCTAAATTAAAGAAGAGTTGATATGAAATGAGTACAGAAACTCAAATAAAAAGACATTCTGAAGCTAGATCGACAGGGTTTGAGTAATGCAGGGCAGTAGGAGTCCGTAACAACAGGGTTATAGATTTGGAAAATTGCGACGCTTTTACTTAAACTTGAGAATAAAGAGGTAGGTAGAGCAAAGGGGAAGTGTGGGGAAAGTGTGGTAATGTCTACGTGCTTGGTGTTTCAGGCTCCGGGCACTTCATGTGTGTGTATCTGGTTCAATCCTCTGAATCCTCTGTGGGGGTAGAGTTACTCTTCTTTAAAAGTAAAGAAGTAGAAACCAGAAAGGTCCAGTTACTTCCTTAAGACTATCCCGTTAGTCAGGGGTGGGCCCCAGGTCTCTCTGATTCCCAGCCCCTGTTCTTACCCCTCCATGTTTGTGATCTCTGAGCATTTGATGTTCGAGAGGTTTTCAAGAACCTGGGAGTTTCTGCCCAGTGAGCACCGAGCAATAACGGAGCAGGAGCACAGTAGTGGAGAGCGGTTCCCACGTGATGCTCTGCTTTGGAAATCGGCAGGGCACGGAAGTCGGAGTGGATGCGGGGGTGGGAACCATAAGTCACCCGGCTGTGGAAGGGGGTTGTGTAGTGTGAGGGCAGTGAAGTGGCAAGACTAGCACCCTGGCCTTGGCACATTTGGCCATCTTATTGCAGGCTAACCAGAGGCTACTGGCTGGGCCACTCGGCCTTCGTGATTGTAGACTTGGAGTTCATTGCCCATCGTGGTGGTGCTGGCAGGTGTAGTGTTCTGACTTTACACCCACGTGCACCTTATTTTTATTTTCTAGATTTATTGAGATATAAACACGTACCGTGCAATTTACTCATTGAAAGTATACAACTCAACTGGGTTTTTTTGAATTGTGGTAACATATACATAACCACAAAATCCACCATTTTAACCTTTTTAACTGTAGTGTTCCCTGGAATTAAGCACATTCGCATTGTTGTGCAACCGTCACCACCACCCGTTTCCAGAATGTTTTCATCTTTTCAGACAGAAGCTCTGTGCCCATCAAACGACAGTAGCCTGCTCTTCCCTCCCCCAGCCCCTGGTGACCCCATTCTCCTGTCTCTGTGAATTTGACTATTGCAGGTGTCTTACACAAGTAGGGTCACACAGTATTTGTCCTCTTGTGCAGTTTAGTTGTTCGGAGTATATTCAGAGTCGTACAGCCACACTGCTGTCAGTTCCACACCACCAGACAAAACCTCAGCACTTACCAGCAGTTACTTCCCAATTTCTACCCCGCCCCTGCCACTGCCCCAGCTGTAGGAGGCCACTGCTGTGCTTTCTGTCTGTAGATTTCTGGATGTGCCTATAGATTTCACATAATGGAACCATACAATGTGTGGCCTGTGTGCATGGCCTCTTTTGTTTAGCTTAATGTTTTCAAGGTTCATCTATGTTGTAACATCTATCAGTACTTCATTTCTGTTTATGACTAAATAATATTTTATTGTGTGACCACACCACATTTTTATTGATATATTCATCAGTTGATGGACATTGAGTTGGCCTTCCTTTTTGGCTGTTATGAACAGGGCTGCTACAAAAATCAGGAACATGTTTTTACATGGATATATGTTTTCATTTCTTTTCGATACATTTACCCTTATATTTTGTAAAGGATGTATCTGGAGCCCAAAATAATGATTTGGTGTTTTGAGACCTTAAGTCATATTTGGATTTCCATTTGTTTTCTAAACGTGTGACAACCTTGCTCTTTTATTCATGTTTTATATCTATATAGTCATTTGTGCAGTAAATATTTGTATCAGGTATTTTATAATACTCTAGCCTTAATCGAATAGTTTCAGTAATTAGCAATTTCCTTACCTACACCTGTGCTGAAAACATAACTATAAATATGTTTTTGGTTCTGTGTGACTTAGATTCCCTCACGAAGCTCAGTTAGAATGAACATGGCGATTTGCCTTCATTGCCAGGATGATTGTCGTGTTTTTATCTGCCTGAGACAGTGTGTAGTCCATTTCTCATGCTCAGGGCCTCTGTGTCTTTGCGAGGAAGCAAAGAGGGGAGCAGGATTGGGTGATGACTCCCACTCCATGATTGCGAAACCTGATCCATGTGAGTACCCAGGTTCTTAGTGACTGAGCTTTAGTCAATAAACCACAGGCATTTTTTCCTGTCTTTCTCATGTGAGTTTTCTCACTGAGGTACTCTGAATTTCTTTTCCTCTTAGCTTTTAGTTTTTGGATTTGTTGGTGATTATTTTATTCACTTGCCTTTGCAAAATGGAAATCCTGTGTTGTGTCCACACTCTTAGATGTTGCCACCAAAATGTCAAAATAGTTTGAATCTTCTGGGATACCAGCTCCACTGTAACTTAGCACTGCATATAACCATAGCCTTGGTCAAAATAAAGGGTATTCGGAATGCCATGTGTGCGGTTTGTTGTTCTGGAATAAAGTGGTATCTGTCGGTTAGGACACATGAGTTGTCAGCATCTGTGGGTTTATTCCCAGATTCAAGTTTGTTTTGTTTTGTTTTGTTCTTCAAGATAGGCAGAGTCCATGCCTGGTATATGTTTAGTGAACTACTTTATATGTAGTGGAGGTACTATAAATACCAGTGAAGGCTTTATGTTATTGGCAGAAAAATGCACAGTAAATGACTGACAATGTATGTTAAATAATGACAGCTGTCATGGGCACTTTGTGACTCCATTCTTTAAGCTATCTTTACAAAAGGCGTAATTAACATTCCTACCTAGAAGTGATGGTATTGTAAGCAAATTATAAAGAGCATTGTTTTGATTCAAAGTATTTAGACATTACTCTCTGTCTTAAGGGACTGCTGAAAACTGCCTAATGGAACTCATCCATGTCACAGCAGTACTTGCCAGAATCTCAGAACAAGGGACATGCCTGAAGACTGTGTGATGATTCTGGAATGTCGGGGCTAGGCACTCCTTCTGGCATTTAAGATTTGTTTACTTTGATTCTCTCGATCACATCCTAAACTGAGGTTTAAAAAATAAGCCCTCTTGTAATATTGCTCCTTGAGCTGGACAGAGGTGCCCTTGAAGTCAAGTAAAAAAGACTCTTCATAGTTTCTTAAACCCAGATAAATGGCATTAAAATGATTTTTATGTTGAATTTGTGTTTTTAAGTTAAAATTTAAAAAAATTTTTGTAAATATTTCTTAATATTTCGGTGCCTGGCTTAATCCATAATCAAGCAAAGTATTTAACTTAACTCAAATTTCTATATTTGATTACTTTGTGCTTAATATTCACAAATATTGTTGAGTTGCTTTCTGTCCTGTGACTTAATTTTAGGGCATGGCCTTTCAAATGGTGTTTTACGAACACCATTGTGCATAGTGAATGGGAGTTGGTTGCTGGTAGAAATCATGATTGTAGCTGGTTTAGTAACCCTCTCCAGCCTTTATTTCAATTTATTAGAGTGACAGTCATGTCTCAGATATTGCTACTAGTCCCTGGCTAGGTTGATACTGTATTTCTTTGAATAATGCTTTCCTGTTTTTATTTTCTATAGAATTCTAAGTGTATCGTTTTTTTAAGCCAGAAGGAACTCAGTATTTCCTTGTGAATCTCATCTCTTCTGGAGCCTAATATTCATTACATTTTTTAAGCAATGAGGAATGTTCATTTAAACACTGTAACAGAGCCATTTTTGTTATTTTTAGCCAGTTTTCTTTGTCTGCATTAGACCAGTTCAAATATTAGACGTGAAAGGACCTTTTATCCAAGAGTAAATGGTACTGGAATAATACCACTTAAACTACCATATTTTGCCGTGTATAATGGGCACTTTTTGCCCAAATTTTTGAGGGGAAACCAAGGATGAGCATTACACATGGGTATACTAATTCTGTACCTATGTAAATGTTTTTCACTCTTTTACTTATGCTCATGCGTTAAAAGTAGAACTCTAGAAAGCAATAACGATATCCGTATGCAAAAGAATACCCTGGAACACGATAATCAGTTTTGTTTCTAAATATAAATAAATACATTAAACACATAATTGAATTAAAAAATTAAAATGAGAGTTTTTTTCCTGAAAGTTTGGATCCAAAACATGGGTGTGCATTATACACGGGAGCACATTATACACGGCAAAATATGGTAAGTCATTTAAAGCAGTTGCCAGAATTTCGTACCAAGTAACATATTAACATGTACGTGTGTGCATGGGCTAGGGGGAGAGGGTTATTGAGAATTTATCTTTAAAAAATATGAAATGGAATTTATGAAAAAAAAACTTTATTAAACAAAATTCAGGCTGTAATTACAACTGTGCACTAATTATTAAAATGAATAAAACTAAAAGGAACTTTGGAGTGTTCTTTTCTGAAAAATAGTGATGAACGCAAGCTATGACACCCTTCCTCACACTTTACTTTCTTTGCACAATTGTATATAGTGTACGATAAACGGTTTCAAGGCTTTTTTAAAGTTTATACCTGTTTCAATTTCCTGGAAAATTAAGCCCTTCTGTTATATCTTGTTGCAATTATTTTAGTTTAACAGCACAGTTTTAAAATAAAAGTGTAGGACATACAGCACAGGAAAGAATAATTTCCAGTTTTTAAGTAAAATGAAAAATTAGGATGACTGTATGCATACACCTGAATATTTACATTGCGGTAGTCATGCTCCTTCCAAAATACTACCCATTTAGAGCTTCCGTATCCTCGGTGAGCGTTTTTGATGTCAGTCGTGTCTCTGCTTGGGATAAGATGCGCAGTGGTGAGTGATAAAGAATGAAGTGCTCTTGATGTACAAATATCAGAAGGTCTCTGAGCCACGGTATAAAATAAGCAGCAAAAGTACTCGTGTATTGTTTTAGTTCTTCATAGTTTTCGAACCCTTTCAAATGTGTTATTTGATAGTAAGTGCCTCGGGAAAAGAGTAATACATTCACTTTGTGTATGGGGAGAAACACCTTATATATGAGGAAACTTCCAGAAGGAAGCTCCTTCCTCTTTGAAGACAGCTGTGGATTTGGAAATGAGAAGGGTGACCCTGAGAGTTAGGCCTGGACCCCTAGCCAGGCTGACATCTCTGTCCGTCTTTGCGTTAATTTAACGAGGGTGAGTTGAGCCTTGTCGGACGAGACTGGGCATGTTTCAGGGTGTTAGGGCTGGAGACAAGCCTTAATCACAGGTGAGATTCGAACCTTTACTCAGTCCCTTCCCTTCCTCCATCAGAGATGGATGACCGAAGATTGCACTGGGAAAAGTGAGCAAAGGGTGGCAAGCAACCTACCAACATATCGATGCAGTATCTCAGGCGGTTTTACTTGCTCTTCATTTGCTCACAGTTCCGTGCAGATGATAATAGTACAAATGAATATCACGCCCCTCCCCAAACACATGCACACGTGCAGAGAGGCACATGCAGATGCTTTCATCGGACCACTTAATCTCGAAAGCACTTTTCCATAGGAATTTTCGGGGGGCTCTCGCTGTAGCGTTTACACGGAGCTTTCTCCTCAGTCCACCTGGTCCCTCACTCAGGGACTACTATTCAGAGCACAAGGGTAGAGAATTGCCTTATTTCATCCACAGGTTAGTTTTCTTGATTTGTTCGTAGTGATTTTTAGTGTCTCTTTTTATGTAGTTTTGTTAGTGGTTGCTCCAGAGGTGTTAACAACATTCATATGTGACATCGCAATTTACTGGTTATCCATATTTGGTAAGCATCACATGGTATCATAATATTTGATTTAATCAAATATTTATAAGCTCATGAGGAGGATAGAATAGATCCTCATTTCTTCTGCTCTTTCCAATGTTTTTTCTTCCTTTCTGAGGCTCTGGAATTCCTTCTTTTATTTTCTTTCTGTTTGAGGAACTCCCTGTTGCCACTCTTTAAGGGTGAGTCTGCTAGGGACGGGATGTTTTGTTTTCTCTTCATCTGAGCGTGCCTTCATTTCCACTGCACTTTGCGAGGGTGATTTCACCAGGTAGAGACTTGCAGTTGACAGTGTTCTTTCAGCACCTGAAGAATTTTGTCCTACTTTCTTTATGGTTTTAGATGAGGAATCTCCTGTCATTTGGATTGGTGTTTCCCTAGAGGTAACATGTCACCTTTTCTGACTGCTTTCAAGATTTGTTTGTTTGTCCTTAGTTTTCAGAAGTTTAATTATGCTGTGTCTTGTCTTGGATTTCTTCAGCTTTACCTGACTTCTTGAATCTGAAGGTTTATGTCTTTTGCTCCCCTTTTGGGAGGTCTTCAGCCATTATTTCTTCAAATGCTTGTTTGTCCCTACTCTATGTCTGCTCCCCTGCAGCCCCACTGATACGAATGTTGGATCTTTTGATACGGCCTACGGGTCTTTTTAAAAAAATCTATCTGTTCACATCTGTTTGCTCGCTGTTGTCCATGTTCAGTAAGTACTGTTGATCTGTGCTCAAGTTTGCAGGTTCTGTCTTCTGTCATCTCCACTTCACTATTGTATTTGTTATTGTATGTTCAGTTCTATAATTTTTGTGCAGTTCTTTCTACAACTTTGATTTCTTTGCTAAGGTATTCAACTCTCAAAAATGTGTTCCACGATAATTTCCAGTCGATTGTGAAGCATGTTGTGATGGCCGCTTCAAATCCCTTCTCATGTTAGTTCAACATCTGAGTCATCTCAGATGATTGCCCTTCTGCATTCAAACTGTGATATTCTTGTTTGTTGGTATGATGGATGTTATTTTTAATCGAATTTTGAACATTTTGGCTGTGAAGTTAAGAAACTGTAGGTCCTTTTTAAGTCTTATTTTAGCAGGCTGTCAACCTTTTTAGGATTAGCATGCAGCTACAAGCCTAATGTTGAGGGGGACGGTTCCTATGACAATTTACTTTTCAGATTTTTTGCAGTCCTATTTTGGTCTACTTGGTTTATGTGGGCCTCCTACTTGTCTCCACTGGTGCTGGCTGAGGGAACAGAATGAGCTTCCCCAGAACAGGGCATCTGTCCTCCAGGAGGGAGGAGGGAGTCTCCAGCCCATGGGGACAGAGGCTCTCGGGGCTAGGCTGCTGTGACAGGATCCCCCTGCCTCTGGGAGATGGAGAACAATTCCCAGGCTGGGCTCTTGTGGTGGTGGATCCCTCTTTCCAGTGCCCCCCTCCACCCCGTCCACATCCCCCGTTCCTGGTTACCTGATGTGTCTCAGTGGGGGATGCTCGTCTCAGGTCTGGAGGGGGAGGACAAGGGTTCCCTTTGCTGCTCACTGTCTGCAGACTTCCCTACAGGACCCCCCTGCAGATGCTGTCAGACTTGCCGAGTGTTGAAAGGAAGGAGCCCGCCCAGACCCCTTTCTGCTGTTCGGAGCAAGGCTTTGGGTCACCTTCTTCTATTGAACCGGTTGTTGGAAGATGTCCTGCCAGCATGTTGTTCCTCCCGTTCCACGGGTCCTAGCAAGTCAGTCTTTTTTCCTGTTTCAGAGTTCTATGGCTGCCTTTTGAAGTTCCAAATTATATAGTTTCATTTAGCAGGGAGCAGTATGAAGAAATGAGTTTATACCATTGTCTGGCCCAAGGCTCTTTCTTAATCCTTTGTTATTCGTATTTTGGTTTGGACTGCCTGGCCTGTCGTCATCTACGTCGGTTTTCTGTAGTTTGTAGATGACACAGCCCTTCTTTCTGTAGCCTCACTTATTAGTGCCTTTACATGAAATCTGAGTTCTTCTCCAACAGAGCTCTCACCAGCTTGGTAAAACCCTGCTTCTTTTGCCAGTTTAGCAGTTTGTGCAGCTACGTTGGACTCCTCTGGGATTCAGAGCATTTAACGGAGGTTCAAGGATGTACGTAGTGTTCACGTGAGGGCCGATTTACATAGGGGGTCGTTTAACTGGTGGGCATTTTTGTGTTCAGTCAACTTTTATTTTTCTATGAAAATTTATGTCTGTGAGGACTACAATGAGTACTTATGTAAGCAAAAACCTTCCTACATATCTATGTCCTTAGACTTTACCTAAAATACATGGAAAGTCCTCTGATCAAACATCTTTACTTTGCAGATGAATAAAGTCAAGAGAAGATAAAAGCAATGCCTAATATAACGATCTTATAATTTATAATCTAAATAGAGAAGCTTTGCAAAGGTTGAAAAGGGGCACTGTTAATTAATTACTTTGGGACAACAAGTTGTAATCTGGGTCGTGTAGTCATCCTATATAAGACCAAATTGCTCGTTAGTACAAAATGTAGTTTACTGAGACCTCCAGTCTCCGACTCCTTTATGGGACCCCAGAGTAGCATAGCGTTATGACTGTGACCGTTGACGACAGAGTCAGATTACTTTGGTTCAGATCCTGACTTTACTACTTACCAGCAACATGGTGGTGGTCAATGGACTCAAATTCTCTGTGTCCCAGTCTCCGTGTGTGACATACGGGAGTAGGGATAGTGTGAACCTCACAGGGATGCTCTGAGGCTTAAGTGAGGTGGTGTGTGCTGGTACTGTTACTACTGTTACTTTTTAAGTCCCGACGTCAGAAAAGGCAAGAGTTAATTGAGGACTAGCATCCTCAGTGTGAGATTAGGAGCTGGGAGATTGGGGTTCTATTTCTGTTTTGATCCTGAATCACTTGGACTCTTTGGGAAACCGCTTAACCTTTTTGTGTCTAAATCTTAGCATCTTAAAGATAGAAGAATCTTGCCATCTGCTCACTTTATGTAAGATGGTAAAGAAAATTTTGAAAAAAGCTTTGAGATCTGTGGGGGAAAAGGTGCTATATAAGCTTGTAATTATATTCATCTCAGTTTGACATTAACTTGCTCATTAAATATGTATGGTTTCTAATTTGTTTAACTGGTAACCCAAAATTATATTAATGTATAATATGGGGGTGTTGATACTTATGTTAGAACATTTCCTGTTGTGTTTTCTTCATCACTGAAGTGACATTATATCAGTAATACATGTAAAAATCAGTATACATAAATTATTGATAATGACTGAACAATAATTCCTCATATTTCTACTTAGTTTTAATTGAAATGTAGCTTTTAATTAAATTCTTTCTAAAGAAATGAAAAAGCATGACAGTGGGGACGAGGAATGGTTGATTAATTATAATGAGAATAAAATATGGGCTAAAATGTATCTTAAAAGAACATTTAGCCTCTTCCCCTGCCACAGTAGAATTATACTTTAATGAAGTCAGTTGAATAGTCAGTGATCAAGTAGCTGTCATGGAAAAAAGGTGAGACAGTTTTTTTTCCTCAGATACTTACAGTCTAGTGGAGGAAATAAAAATATGACTATTTACTCAGTTCTTTCATTATCATTAATGGTATAGCTGATCTTTTCAAAGTTGGTGGCAAGTAGAGGCAGTATGTGAAATGAAATTTTATACAACATTTTGACTACTTTGAATTAGCTACATTTATCTAAATGTTTTTATGAGGTTTAGTCAGTTCAGAAAAGACATACATATAAAGGTTTCAAGTTTGTCAAATTAATTTCTCATTGAGGTCCAGAATCAGTGCTAATTTATAATTTTTTAAGAGTATTTATTTATTTATTTTAGAGAGAGAAAGGGAGGGAGAGGGGGAGAGAAACGTGATTGTGTGGTTGCCTCTTGCATGCCCACCACTGGGCACCTGGCCCGCAACCCAGGCATGTGCCCTGACTGGGAATCGAACCAGCGACCCTTTGGTGCACAGGTTGGTGCACAGTCCACTTAGCCACACCAGCCAGGGCTGATTTATAATTTTTTTAATAAAGGAAAAGAGTTATATTTCCTCTGAAAACTTGAGTAGTTTGAAAAATGATCTTGGGAGGCTTTTTGTTCAAATAATTTCCCTGTAATTCTCTTTGAGAGTAAGATTTAGCCTGAATAATTTTCATTTCAAAAATAGTCCTGAGGAGTTGAAAGAAATTAAAGATTTGAAAATAAAATAAAGTGGAAAATTGTATTCCAAACCTATGAATTGTTGCGTTCCCCGTGTAAAATCGGTGCAATAAAAATCTAGGTGTGGATTCTGGAGGTCCACATAGTGACTCCCTCTGGGGTCTCACGATTCACTTAACGCTTGAAGGAAGATGTCAGGAGTGTCCTTTCCTGGTGGCATGGCAGTATGGACGCTGATATTTAAATGAAGTATAGACTCTGAGCTTCAGTTTTTGTGGTTGCTTGAAGATTAGGAAGTGCAGTTTTGTTTTTTAAGGGGACTTTTGGTATGATGTTTTGGGACTGGCTATCCGTCCCTCTCTGGTTTTCTGTGTGTTTCAGTTGCAGATCTCCGAAATGCTATTTATTGAAAGAGGAATGAAATAAACTATTAGTTATTAAGATTAGAACACAGGCTTTGACCCAGAAGGCTCAAGAAGGAATTTTTAGATAGAAACTAAAGGCAAAAAGTTTATAGTACAATAGTTGTTTTTAGAAAAGGGTCAGGTGCTAAGAAACAGTATGAGTTGCAATCCACCGTCTAGTTTGGTCATTCAGAAACTGAGAGGCTCTTCTTTAGCACTCATTTTCCCTTTCCGTCACCAAATCTGGTTCATCGTCAAGTCCTGTGGTTTTTCTTTATTTTTTTTTACCTCTTGAGTATTTCTGTAATATGACTTTTCTTTTTTTTTATCACCATGCTGGCCCAAATCTACTATTTCTCTTGCCTGGATTACCACAATAGCCTTTGTATTAGTTTCCTAGGACTGCTGTAACCAATCACAACAAACTGGGTGGCTTAGAGCAATAGAAATGTATTTTCTCACGGTTCAGGAGGTCAGAAGTCTGAAACTGAGATGTCAGTAGGGTTGGTTCCCTTTAAAGGCTCGGAGGGAGAGAGACTGTTCTAGGCCATTCTTCTAGTTTTCAGATGTTTGCTGCCAGTCCTTGGCATTCCTTGGTTCTAGCCCCATCACTACAATCTCCATCATCACGTGGCCTTCTTTTTAGTTTGTCTTTTCTGCATCTCCAAGTCTCCCTTTTTCATAAGGAGGTGAGTCTTACTCCAGTGTGACCTCTTCTTATCTTGACATTTTACTGGAAGTTCTAGCCAAAGCAATTAGGCAACAGAAAGAAAGAAAAGGCATCCAGATTGAGAAAAAGGACATAAAACTGTATTTGAAAATGACATGTCCAAGTATAGTAGTATCCTAAGAAATCAACTAAAAATTTGTACAGTATATGAATTCAACAAGGTTGCAGGGTACAAGATAAATATACAAAAAAAGAAAAATCAGTGGTATTTCTTAGGCATTTTCAATGAGCAATCCAAAATGAAATCCAGAAAACAATTGCATTCACAATAACATCGAAAAGAATAAAATTCTTAGGAATGACTTAAACAAATGAAGTGCAGAACTTACTCTGAAAACTCCAAGCACAATTGGAAGAAATGATGGAAAATCTAAACGCATTTAAAGACCTCATGTTTGTGAATTGAAGGACCTGTCACTGAGATGGCAGTGCTCCCTAAGCTGACCCGCACACTGAATGCAGCCCCATGGGAGTGCTCGCTGACTTCTTTAAATGATAAGCTGGTTCTGAAATCCATACAAAATTGTAAGGAACTTGAATATGCAAAACAATCTTGAAAATGAGAAAGAACAGAATAGGAGGACTCCCATTGACCGATCTTACAATTTGTCACAAAGCGTCAATACCCGATGGTGTAGTACTTGCTTGGAGATATATCAGTGGAATAGAATTGAGAGTCTAGAAATGAAACCATGATCATCTGATTTTCAACAAGGGTGCCAAGATTATTCAATGGGGGGAAGAAAAGTATATTCAAAAATGGTTCTGGGACAACTGGATAGGCACATGCAGAAATTGAAGTCTGACCCTTACCACCACACCAGATATATAATAAACTCAAGATGGATCAAAGACTTTTGTGTAGGAACTCTAACCATAATACTCTTGGAAGAATTAATAAAGAAGTATATCATCATGACCTTGGCTTTGGCAAAGGATTTCTAGATATCACCAAAAGCCTGGGCAGCAAAAGAAAAAACATCATTTGAACTTGATCAAAATTTAAACTTTGGTTCATTAAAGGATACCACTGAGGGAATGAAAAAGATAATCCCCACAGAATGGGAGAAAATATTTACAAATCAAGGATCTGATAAGGGGTTAATATCAAAAATATCCAAGGAACTCATGCAACTCAATAGCAAAAAAAAAAAAAAGAAAACAAACTCCACCCAAATAGCTAAAAACTGGGCAAAGGATTTGAATAAAGACTTTCCCAAAGAAGACATACAAATCAAAAGGCATATGAAAAGGTGCTCAATATCACTAATAATCGGAAAAATGCAAATTAAAACTATGAGACACCACCTCACACCTGTTAGGGCTAGTATCTAAAAGACAAGGATGATAAACAGTGCTGAGGATGAGGATGAAAGGGAACCCTTTCAGACCATTGATGGAAGTGTAAACTGGTACAGACACTATGGAAAACAGTCTGGAGTTTCCCCAAGAAATTAAAAATAGAAGTACCACATGATCCAGCAATCCCACTTCTGTAATGCATCTGCAAAGGAAATAAAATCATTATCCTGAAGATGTATCTGTACTCCTATGCTCATGGCAGAATTATTCACGGTAGCAAAGGTTTGGAAACAGCCTGAGTGTCTGTCTGTGGATGAATGGATAAAGAAAAAAATATGTTTATATAAAATGGAATATTTTTCAACGTTGGAAAAGAAGGCAGTTCTGCCATTTGTAACAGTGTGGGTGAACCTGGAGGGCATTGCCTGTGTGAAGTAAGCCGGACACAGAAAGACAGTCACCGTGTCTTATCACTCATAAGTGCAATCTAATAGAGAGCAAAGTTGAGACCATAGAAACTGAGAGTAGGGTTATTATTGCCAGGGGCTGGGGTTGGGGGAATAGAGAGAGGTTGGTAAAATACACGAACTTTCAGTTATAGTATGAAAAAGGTCTTTGGATCTTGCAGTGTATATACAGCAGGTTGACTATGCTAGATAATACTGTATTGTGTCATTGAGATTTTCTAAGCAGGACTTAAGTGTCCTCATTCCAAACTAAAAAGGTAACCGTGGAGTGATGGCTATGTTAACTAACTCAGTGGAGGGAATTCTCTCACCATTTACATGTATATCAAATCACGTACAATTTAAATATGTCATAATTTTATGTGTTATCATATCTCATTAAAGTCGACAAAACCCCACAATGAGGTACCACTTCATACATATTAAGGTGGCTAGAGTCACAGAGTAGACAGTAACCAATGTTGATGAGGGTGCTGAGAAGTTGGAACCTCATACATTGCTGGTAGGAATGTAAAGGGATGCTGCTGCTTTGGCAAAGAACCTGACAGTTCCTCAAACGACTAAACAAAGAATAACCCTATGACTCAACAGTTGTGCTTCTAGATCATTACTCAGCATAAATGAAAACATGTGTCTACAAAAAACTTGAACAAGAATGTTTATAACAGCACTACGCATGAGAGCCAAAGGTGGAAACAGCTCAAATGTATGGTGACTGATGAATGGAACGCAACGTGGTATATCCATCCAATGGCGCACCAGTGCCTGCTACAGCATGGATGAGTCTTTAAAAGTGTTATGCAAAAAAATAAGAAGCCCACGAATTACGTGATTCCATTCATATGAAATAGCTGTAAGAGCTATATATAGATCAGGGGTTTCTGAGGGGCGAGGAGGGGAATGAGATGAAATCGAGAGTGCAGCCTGATGGAACTCCTTTTTGAAGTGATGAAAACGTTCTAATAACCCGTGCAGGCGGTAGTTGCCCAGATGTGAATATACTGTGAGCCATTCAGCTGTGCACTTAAACGGGTGGGTTATCTTCTCTGTGAATGGAATCTCAATAGAGCTCTTATAAAAGAATTGTCTGTTTCCGGGTAAGTCACGTTTTAATGCCACAGACGCTGCTAAACCGTTACACCGCGTTTTAGACTTCGGTGTGGAGTGCGGCTCCGTGCAGCCCTCGCAGTTTGAGTTACTGAAATATAATTCTATTTTAGACCTAACTGTGAGGTTTGCTTTGCTTTCCTAATAGATGTCAGTTTCATTACTTTTAAAATAAATTCAATAATCATTGTTTTAGCACACTCAGAAATCCAAGAAAGTTCGGTGCCTTTTGTGTATATTTGTTTTTAGTCTTATCTTCTTGTGCAGTCTTAATTTTTGTTAACATTTTATAGAGCTCTTATTAAGACTTCTGTTCCATTTTGTACCCAATTGTACAAATCAAATTGTGTCAGTAATACAAAAAACATCATTTGACAAGTAGAAATTTAAACCTGAATATGAAAGATGACACCATAGTAAACCAAAGAAAGACATATAAAAGGCAACTGTTGTTAAGAAAATGGGTTTAATAAGGATGGATTTTTTTAATTTTATGATTTTAGGGTACTTTTTATTCACCTTATTCTCACTAAAGTTGATTAAAATTTAAATATTGATTTAATGTATTTATTTAAATTTTTCATTCTGTTTAACACTATGACTTTGCTCTCAGCTTTTAAAATCAATTAGCTCTGCAATTCACACAAAACCATTTTTTGCGTCTTTCAAAGGAGAACAGACATGTCAGCTTACAAGTAAAACTACTTTGCATTATTTTGTTTCTATAACTCCTAGTCTTTCCACGTTCTAAATAAGTAACTTCACTAAACTATCCAGAGCATTAGCTTTGTGATAGTCACATCATAATTTCTAGGACATTGGCAGTTATGTGCCTGCACGTAAATGTTGACTTGATGAAGATGCGCACCCGCAGAAAATTCACCTTGACAGTGGGTCGGAGAGCACAGAACCTATGATCTGCTTCTCTGTTCTGATTATTGCCATTGGGAAGTGTATTTTAAACTTCCTTTTGCTTCAGAATTGTACTAGTCCTTCACTAAATTTAATAGATACATTTCTCCACACTTCCTTATTAACCTCATGAGGAGACTGATGACAAAGTATTTGTTACTTTTGGAGGCTTTAGGGGACTTATATTACATAAAGCCCATAGTAGCTTTCTAAAATTAAAATAAAATCTTAAAATCTTGTATCTGTCTCCTATATTTCCTATATTTCGAGGGTCTTATAATTGCCCTTTATATGCATCATTCAGTTCTTCATATTACTGTCTGTTAAAAAACATTTTAAGAACGGTTAAATAAACCATTTGTTTAAGATTCTGACTTTTTCAAAGATTAGAACAATGTAAGATATATCTTCAAAGTACCAAGCAATGTATAAACTCTCTAAAATATATTTAAAAATATATTATAAAAAAGCTCCCTAAAATATATTAGTAATGACTTAAAATAGGCATCTAAGACAACTTTTATCCAAAGGAGTTTGTGACAAATAACATTTTTAAAAATGCAAAAATTACTAAATAGAAACTCTCTTTGCCCTGTAATCTTGGCATTGTCACCATCTAATGTGAGTTCATGTGGGGAGAGAAGCTACAAGGTGTGGCTTTCCACTCATGTAACTCAGAGCCGCCTGCTGCTGCCAGCCTCGTCAGACAGCTCCTGGGAACTCTGACTGCAGTCTCTGGAAGTTCTTCCTAATTTTCTTGTCATCTTCCAGCCTGCATTTGAGAAATACATACTTAAAATACTTATCTCCTAAATAGAAAAATGAGAACTTTGGAACTATCAAAAGCCCTAAGTGGCAACACGTAATTAATTGAAAACATTCCATAAATGCAGTTGATGTAAAAGACAGTGTAACTATTTAGATCTAACTCCAAATAAACAGATATTAGAGAAGAGCTTAGGTGTAGACCTTTTATAACAATTTAGTCCTAAACCCCACCTTTTTAAAGGAGAAACTTACAAAGGAGTAGAAACTTGTTTGACCTTGAGCGATAATGTAGTTGGTCATACCCCACACTCAGCCTGTGTTTCCATGCTGCGGTAGTTCTAGCTAGAGTAAAACAAGCTCCTATACTAAATTCACATGCGAGTTCGAGGCTAACATTTAGTAAGGAAAAATAACTTTCCTAGGAAAGTCATGCAGGAAGATATTATTTTTTTATGTTGCTAAATGGGTACTCCGTCACACAGAGGCACATTATTTTTTATGTTACTAAATGGGCCCTGTTAACACAGAGGAGCATTACTGTAAGGATTAATCAGAAGTGTTTATGTGCACTGCATTTTAAAAATCCATGCTGTGAACTTTCATTAAAGGACTCCAGGCCGGCCTTCTGAGTCTTTCTATTAATAGGGCTGTGTATATGCTTAATCCTCTTTTTTGCTGTCATTATGTTGAGGATATAAAAATGAATAATTGAATGATTGAGGAATGTTGCTGAGTATATTATTTGGAGGAATTATCAGAGCGAAATCAGTGTCCTTTCCCTGATGGAAACAGTGACTTAAACAGAGAGAAAGTGGGCAGGCTTCTGGTATTGTTGGGAAGGTCATGCTCCTGGGCTTGTGTAGCTGCAGAGTAAAGCCCCTGGTATCCTTGGAAACATAAACTGTTTGTGACACCAATTGGTGCTTCTGTTTCAGTGATGTCATGCCATTTTCAGATCCGCACAGTGATCTCTTGTGTGTGGACCTACAGAGGGGTTCAGATAGTTTTGGGAAAGCACCTGAATAGCCATAGGTGTTGAGGCGAGACAGAGAGACACAGAGAGACAGAGAGACACAGAGATACAGATAGAGACAGAGAGACACAGAGAGACACAGAGACACAGAGACACAGAGAGACACAGAGCGTGAGTTTTCTTTCAGGCTTTAATTTTACGAAGCGTGACGACCTTACCATTCATTCTTTAATACTTTGAGTTTGGATTCAACTTTTTTAAAAAAATTATTGATTTTAGAGAGAGAGAACAAGAAATATCGATTTGTTGTCCCACGTATTTGTGTATTCACTGATTGCCTCTTGTGAGTGCCCCAGACAGGATATCCAACCTGCAACCTTGGAGTGTTGGGATGACCCTCAACCAAATGAGCTACCCGGCCAGGGCCTGGATTTGACTATTTCTAAAAAGCAAAAAAAAACATCCTGTAGACTAAGTCAAGGGAGAGGATCTTGGGACTCCGACTGATTCCTAAATCATTTCTACCCAGTTCTTCTGTAAGGCTGCTCTTCCTCCCCATCAAGAGATATCTAGTGCTGGCCTAACCAGAACTTTTTGAAGATTCTTTGGTATAAATTGGGTTGGTTCTTAGCTTTCCTCACTCTTAGCCTAGGGTTTAGTTTTCTCAGGCCTCCTAAGTCGGTTTCCATGTGAACATATTCTTTCTAACCTCTAAAATTTCACTTATTTTTTTCTCTACTTCTGTTTTCTCTGTTCTTTTGGGGTTTTGTCTGTCTCTTTGTCTCTCTTCTCTCTCTCTCTCTCTCTCTATATATATATATATATACATATATGTTCCCTATATACATCTATGTGTGTGTATATATATATATATATATATATAGAGAGAGAGAGAGAGAGAGAGAGAGAGAGAGATCTCTATAAAGAGATCTATAGATATATATATTACACACATACACACACACATATTTCTTTTTTTTAATAAGGCATTTGTGGAGTTCTTGAAGCAATTTCAGGCTCTTCTGTAGACGAGGGTTAGAGGTCTTGAACCCAGATTCAAACAGGTCACCATACAGAGATCTAGCTTTTGATTAGATTTTCTTTTTTGGACTGAATGTGACCCAAACTATATTCATCAGCACCTCCCTCAAACCTGACCCTCTTCCAGAATTCCTAATCTCAGTAAATGAAACCCCCCTTCACCTCTCAACAAAACACAAATCAGTGGTGTCATCCATCTGTTTAAAATCCTTCAGGGGCCTTCTTTCCTTTCCAGGATCAAGATCAACACCCTTCACCTCTCCTGACCTTGGCCCAGGCTGTCTCTTTCCAGCCTCCCATCTCCTCACTCAAACCCCTGCTCCCTGTGCCTCAGACATAGGGGCCTCCTTTTCAGATTGTCGGAGGAGTGGAACCACTTTCTTCCTCGAGGGCTTTTGGGCCTAAATTTTATTTGCCTGAAATGCTAATACTGTTGTCCCTCAGTATCCATTGCAGATGGGTTCCAGGATCCTCTACAGATACCAAAACCCGTGGATGCTCAAGTTCCCCACGTAAAATGGCATAGTGTTTGTGGGTAACCTACACACATCCTCTTGTGTACTTTAAATCCTCTTTGGATTACTTGTAATACCTACTGTGAATGCTGTGTAATAGGTGTTATGCTGAATTGCTTAGGGAACAATGGCAAGAAAAACAACGACACAACCATCACAGGCCGAACTGCAGAGGATACATCAGCAACAACATTTTTTTCGAATATTTTTGGGTGCTTTTGGTTGAATCCGTGTATGCAGAGGCTCCCCTGTACTTACACTCCCCTCCACCTACTGCTCCCAGCTGCAGTAATGCCCCAGACCAAGTTCATTGCTCTTTTTATATGCTCTCACAGCACCCTGTACTGCACTTTACAGGGTTTATCATAATTGCTTAAGTTAGCTGCATGCCAACTGTGCAGTGTTGACCCATCTTCTGAATTTAAGTTCCTTTAGCTCAGTGACCTGGTCCATCTCATTCACCGCCACATCCCCGGGCTGGAGTGCAGCGCTTTACACACGGCTTGTACATACTCACAGCACAGGCGGCAAGCAAGGGCCCGTGGGCCACGTCGGCCCTCCACCTTGTTTTATCCGGCCTGGCACCTTGTTTCTACCCAGCGGCAGCGCTGAGCTCCCGCTTAACTGGGAAGGAGTAGTTACATTCATACAGCCCTAAAATGGCATTCGGCCCTTTGAAGGCAACCAAGAGGCTGATGTGGCCCCCGGTGAAAATGAGTTTGACTCTCCTGACTTACAGGATTCAAAACAAGGAGAAGTTATATTAATATGCTGGAAAAAACTAGATTGCTTATCAGAATAACTAAGTTCTAAGATAACTGAACTCAATGTGTCATTTTGAGCAAGTAATTTCATCTCTCTGAGCCTCATTTAATGAATCTGTGAACTGAGAGTGTGATTTACTGACCTTGAAGAGATCTTTCAATTCTGATTTGTTTCCCAAAGGACATCCCTCTTCCTCTTCTGTGCATTTCTTTTTCTCTTGACCTTTATTTTTATTTCTTCTCCTACTTGATACTCATCATTATTTGTTTTCCTGTATTCATTCTTTTCTTTTTACTGTCTGTATATGTGAATTTTCAACATCCAAATATTTGCTACAATGACTCGGAAATTTTTAATCTAACATTGACCCTCCAGATTATCTGGCCAAAAAATACTAACTTGTACATGAATCTGGGCAAGAAAACAGGGAGCAGACTATCATCCTGCATCATTTGTTTTCCCAACGGGATCGTGTTTCCTGATCGTGTTGTGTAAAGGTTCCATGCAATCTGAGTATCTTTTAAAATAATGGGAAAGCTTGTGAAAAGTAGGTGAGCCGAGGAGGGTTAGAAAAGTTCCTGCGTTAGGAGAAAGGCTGGAAGTGGTGGAGGCTGCTGAGAGACAGGACGACCAAAGACAGAGAAATCTGCCTCTGCCTGGGTCCCCGTGTACTCTGGATGTGGTTTTTACCTGTTTGTGAGAAAACATAAAGTTATGAAAGTGGTGTGAGTTTAGTGAGACTTGCTAGTTAACTTTATTGTGTTCTGCTCTTTGCATTCATTATAAATTCCTATTTGTTCACCATAAATAAACAATAACAGGTTATTGTTTGTTAACCTTCGTGTACCTGATCACAGTGTAAGGGGATGGAACTGGCGTCTGAAACTGTATACTGTGCACAGACACACCTGCTAACAAGTTCACTCAGTACAAATGGTTTTGTATGTTTATTTTCAATTTAGAAAGTTTCGCTGGGTTGTGCATATGGGTTTAGGAATACTTAACAATACTTGGGGAGACTAATTGGGAATTTTAGGTGTGTTTGAACTGCATTATTCTTTTTCCACTTAAAATCAGAATGTGGTCTCCTTTTGCGTGAAAATTTGCCATCCAACATATTTTTAGGCATGAACTGGGTTTGGGGAAGAGGGTTGTCAGTGCTGTTTGTGTTGGTCGTATTGAGAAAAAGCTGAATGCTTACTTTTACTACCCTATAGTCTCTTCTTGTAGGTGTTCTCTCCTACTCATCTGAGGTCAGTGGTTTCTGATAAAAAGAGGTTTTTCACTTCTAATGCTAAGTCAGCTAAGTTATTTCATGATCGATCAGATTGAATTGGGTTGGTGACTTACCAGCAAGTGACTATAAGGATTCCTTCGAGAAATTTATGTGATCTCCTTGATAGCTTTCACTGTAATAAGCTCAGCGATTTGTGATTCAAACAGGTCACCGTACAGAAAAGGTGCGTATTTAGCTCTGTGCTCTATTCCAGTTGATGCTGTGGAGAGAGGGAGAGTGATTACCGACTTTGAATGCTGCCAGACTCTTGAGGAGATTCCTGCAGTCTGCCTTCTTCTGCTCCCTCAGAGACATGATGCCCCCACAGCACGGCTGTATAACCGATTGTTGAAACCCCAGAAACTGAGCTCTTGAGTGTGGTAAACTATGGGTGTTTTCTCCCCTTCTCTGCCAAGAATCATATTCCTGTAAAAGCTCTTATCCCTTCTCCACAGCAGCTGTTAAAGAAAATGATGAGATTCAGTCCGAAAGAGGCAAGCATGGGGTCTATTAATATAGGAAGAGGTACTAAATATAACAAAAGGAGTGAGTATGAAATGGTGTTTGAGATGAATTCTTAGTGTAGTTCATTTTTCTACCAGTAACAGGGACATCAGACATGAAAAGGATTTTGAACTTTGATCATTTATGCAACACCATGGTCATGCATTAAGGGCCAGACTACTACTTTCTTTCGCTTTTCTTAAATTTGCACTGTACTTGACTCTTGAAGAAAATCTTTTCCTTTTAAAGATTCATGTACAAATGAATGACTCTATTTTGAGTGTTTTCTATGTTTCTGATGGGGTTGGAATATGAACTATAGATGTGAGGGGTCTCTCAGGATTGAAGAGCAGGCTGTGATTGACGGCCATCTGTCACCTTGACACTGACATCATCTATAACTTTCCATTCAGTCACCCAGTCAGTGTAATTGCTTCAGCAGTGCTTGGCCCCGGGTGGGGACTAGGGGACTTAGGCCTTCTCGTGCGTCTAAGAAGGGGAGGAAAATGGATCTGCTCTGCTTTCGTGGCACACACAGTTGGGTGTGGTACACACTGTGTACTCATGATGTGGAAGGAAGAAGCACATGGACCGTGACAGGAAATGTTTCCCATCCTGGCCACCTTCTTCAAAGATTACTTTTAGGGAATCTTATTACTTCGGGGACAGCAGCAAACTATGGTGGGTTCTTTTGTGAAGAGAAGTGGTACCTTTATCAAACATCAGATGGTCTGCTATGTCGGTCCTGTTTTCAAGGGACTTGCTACATTGTTACCAGATAACTTGCCCCATGATGAGGCAGAGTTAGAAGCCCTGTGTGTAGGTCTTGGTGCTGCTAAGACTGAGGGGCGGCGGTAGAGGGACTCTTTATGCAAACTTTAGACTAAAGGAACTCACTCACCAGAAGTGTCACATGGTGTCCCCTGCCTGCCCTCATTTACTCTTAGGAAGGGTGATGGTAAGCACAGGGGATTGACTGATGAGACACCAGTGATCAAGTAGCTTGGAACTTAAGCCTCTGTAGCTGAGAAGGAAATTTAAATGGTTACCTAAGGTTAAAGATGTCCTGATTGGTTTTGTTTCTCCTTTCTGTGCTTTGAGAAGAGAGAGAACGACAGAGTATACAGGGCAGAGCAGCAGGAGTAGGTTCATAGTTGCTCGGATGGAAAATAATACAATAATTAATACATCAGAATGCAAGAGCAGACTCTGTCTGTCATGTGCTCACAACTATAAACTACTTTGCCCCGCCCTAGGTAGTTAATAGCATCTCCCCAGGTCCAGTGCAGACAGCATCAACACATTCGTGAAATAGCTTGGTCATAGACCTCTAACACCTAGTGGGCTGCTCCTGAGCAGCCTGTTACAGTTATTGACATTATTAAGAATCATCTCCACGTGGCAACTCTAATATTTCTTCTGTGGTAGCAGAAGTTGCTGAGAGAAGATAGCCAAGCAGATACCACATTTTTGAAGCTCTGTGGCAGAGCAATGATTTTATTTACCGGAAAAATAAAGAGCTTCCTTTTAAAAATACAGCTTTTTAGTTGGCTTATTAATATGTTATTTTTAAACTTGAACTTTTGTTAAAACTGTTTTAAACATTGTGGTAAAGATAAAAATAGCCCTTTGTGTATCTAGGGAAATAGACGTGTTCTTAGCTAGTTAAAGTACTGCAGCTCTGATTTAGTTATTTAGATGTATTTTCACTTCTGTAAGAAAGTGGTCACTTCATTTCTGAGACTTTAAAAGGCAGCACTTGTCCTTTGAGTTCTAACCAAATTCAGAACTAAAACAAGTCTGATCTTTGAAATTTGAATGTTGGGAAGAGCTTGCCATTTCTAAGCCAGAGGGGTGAACACACACACAAACACACACAAACACAGATCTTTCTACAGTAGCAGTTCAGACCCCTGCAGTTTACAGCTACTTGTTAGAAATGTGTTTCTTTTTTAATGTATTAAAATCTCACCGATACAGATTTCCCAAAACTGGGGGGATTTTTGGTTTGTTTATTTTTAGGTTGGTACTGAGAATCAATGAAACTCTATTGAGACTGAATGAAAGAAATATTAGAGTTTGTGTTTTAGCTGGAGGAATGAATCTGTCTATTGAGCCTTCCGTAAAGCCTATGTTGGATGGTAGTCAATAGGGTTAGGATTTCAACAATCGCATTTAACTTATAATGTTGGAATTTTAAAAAACATGTGGCTTGTAAAGGATGTGATTCAAAAGCAATGCAGATGGATTTCTAAGGAGCTGTGAGATGCGAAAATAAAATTTCCCACAGCAAGTTTTTTCTTTGACGTTCTCCATATTTGGGTCATAGACTTACTTTTTTCCATTCTGCTCCTCTTTCTGATTCCGATTGGAACCCTTTATTTATTCTCCTACTGTAAGTCTTTTGAGATGCTTTCTAAGTCTGGAAGAGACAAGATGCTAACCCTTGAAGAGAAAAGTTACTTTGTAGATATTTATAGATACCCCTAATGTAATTCCCAGCTCTATTGTATCAGTTTTGTTTATGTTCTTTGTCAAGTAATACGACAGGCCTTGATGCTCCCTCCTTTGGTTACAAGGAAGGATTACTACATACAGAGAAGCTCTGTTGTTGTTTCCTTGCCAAGTAGGTACTAAATTTATGTTGGCATTTGAAGAGGCCCCGAGTTTGATTTTTAGATTCACAGGTAGACAAAATAATCTGGTGCAGTTGACCCTGCTTATGTGAACAGATTCAACCAACTGCAGATCGAAAATACTGGGGAAAAAAATCCCAGAAAACTCCATAAAGCACAACTTGAGTTTGCCATGTGCTGAGTAGTGTGCTGTAGCCTAGATGCAAATACAGGTTACATGCAAATACTATGCCATTGTTTATAATGGACTCCAGCATCCAAAGATTTTGGTATCTGCTGGAGTTCTGGAACCACCTCCCCCGCAGACACCGAGGGGTGCTGAATGCTATTTTGAAATGATTTGAATCTAATGGCTTATATTAAGTCTTTCAAATTCAATTCAAATTGAAAAGCCTCCCTCTTAAGTTTTCTTTCCTCTGTTTTTGAAAAATTTGTATGTAGATTTCCCTGCTAAAACTAAAGTACAATTAGGGTATATAACCTGCTTTATGAGCATTTATCAGTCTACCTCTGTATTAATTGCTCTTTTATTCTTTCCTCTCTTGTGCTGTTCTTCCCACACAAGCAGCTAGAGAGTTACCAGTGCTGTTGACTCTTATTTCAAACTCTGGCTCACACAACCCCGTTCTGTGTCCACTGTCACTAATCCGTGGCCCTCGTCATCCCGTGACCAGGCTATTGCGTTGTTAGTCTCTCATCCATTGTGTAAGACCTCTGGTCTTTCCCCACCTACTTCACCTTACAGACTATTGCCAGGTTTTTTGAGACTCCTGTATTGGCTTCCTTTTGTCTAAGCAGTGGTGTTTCAAGTGTGGTCTGTGGAACCCTAGAACCTGAGGCTTCCCTTGATCCGCTAGGTTCAAACTCCGTTCACAATAAAACTTGTTCCCGACCTGGATTTCTTTCACTCTGTGTGGACATTCGTACTGGTGATGCAAAGGCACCTGGAGAAAAACCAATGCAGAACAGGGGTCATGGCAGTGGCACCGAGCTGTGCCAGCACTGGTGCCTTCTTCTCTGCCACACACAGTGGGGAAAGAGCCCATTTTACGGAAGAATATACTTGAGCCCTGGCTGGTGTGGCTCAGTGGATTGAGCGCCAGCCTGCAAACCAAAGGTCACCGGTTCCATTCCCAGTCAGGGCACATGCCTGGGTTGTGGGGCAGGTCCCCGGTTGGGGTCTTATGAGAGGCAATCGATGGATGTTTCCCTCGCATTGATGTTTCTCTCCCTCTCTTTTTCCCTCCCTTCCTCTCTTTCTAAAAATAAATAAATAAAATCTTTAATAAAAAAGAATATACTTGAGGACTCATTGATAATCCTTAGTTTTATTAAGTCTCAGCCCTAGAGGTTCCTTCTCTTTAACACTCTGTGTGGTGACATGGGAGGTACCCATGGCTGCACATCTCTTTAACATTCTGTGTGGTGACATGGGAGGTACCCATGGCTGCACACCCAAGTTTGAGGGTGACCACTACGGCAGATGTTCGTGCAAAAGGAAAGAGCGAGTTGCCAGCTGAACTGGCCACTTGTTCTTCATGGAGGACCAGTTTTACTTAGAAGAACAACTGATACACGAACTATAGTTGTTCAGTCTTCGTTATTTGGTAGACATGTTCCGAAAAAAGAAATGGTCTTAAACCTGTCATTTAAGGGGAAAAAACAGCAGTATTTATTGCCAACGATAAAATTCAAGGCTAAAAATGAAAATCATTATTTTTGAACACTTGAATCTGCCACTGCTTCCCAGTACTTAAAGACTTTTCTGATGAGATCAGTACTTTTCTGAATGTTAATGTGAGTTTTTGATATTATGTAATGAAAAGTGTCAACATTTAGAAGATCTGCAAAACTAAATGAACCAATATTTTCTAAATGATCAGTGCAGAATGTTGCAGACTCATGCATATGGATAAAAGATCCATTCAAAGGGCAGAGTAGACCCATGATTTTTAATTTAACAGAATAAGACAAGTTCATTGATGTGATGTCAGATTCCTCATTTTATTCATTTCTGAGAAGGAACTCTTGTCAGGTTTCGGCGTAGTATTAAAAAAAAGATGATCCACAATTATCTAAAAGTGCTATTAAAATGCTCTTCCCTTTTCCAACTACCTGTCTGTGTGAATCCAGATTTTCTTCATATACTTTAACCAAAACAGCACAAAGCAGTAGAATGAATATTGAAACAGATAAAAGAATCCAGCCGTCATCAACTCAGCCAGACTTTACGGAGATTTGCAAAACTTAAGAGTATCACTCCTCCAACTTATTTTTCTTTCTTTTATTTTTTCTGGAGGGGGGAAGTTACATCTCATTAAAAATGTGTTATTTATATTAACACGCAATAGGTTTGTTATTATCATTAAGTGAATAAATATTTTTTAAGTTTGTTTTAATTTCTGATATGGTAAATACTGATAAATATAACCCACATAAACAAAAGCTCTTTGAAGTCCTCAGCAATTTCAAGAGTCTAAAGGGTCCCTGAGACTTTTTTTAAATGAGAATAACTAGGTCTTCATGAAAATATCCAGCCTTTCGTACAGTACTTTCCAAAGGAGTCCACTCAGTAACCTTTGATTCTTTTTAATGTTTCTGAAATTATTCAATTTTTGTAATAGGCCATCATCCAATGTCCTTAGCATCCTCGTAGGAATGAGACAGGGTACATCTAATTTTTTTGTCAATGTTTTTGTGAAGATTCTTATTTGTAATTCTAAGTTAGCTTTCCTTTTCTCTAGTGAATGTTAGACACTAAATATAATTGGAAGTCAAAAATTAGAAGTATGTCACTAGAGCGAGTGAGCGAGCGAAAGAGAGAGATTGATTGGTAGAATTGGTAAGGTAAAATAAGGCATTAATCTGAGCCTGTCCTGTGAATATAGTCTCAGTCTGCAGTCTTAACAAATACACTCTTAAACCTTAATTTAGCCATAGAAATGAGGACGTGATCGAATGAACAAATTAAATCTATAGGTTATTTTAAATCTATTTTATCTTGTTATTTAAAATGCTTTTGAAACTTTAATCCAGAAGTGCTAAAAAAAAAATCCCAAAGTATCACTTTTTCTAACTTCTTTCTTGTTATGCATCTCATAAAATTGTCAAAAAGTGGGCATAGTAAAAAAATAATGGGGAACTATAAAATTTATAGCCTGGCTAATCAGTCTCACAATTTAGGCAACAAAGATACAGAGAAGTGTTGCTCCCTCCTTCTGCCTACAGCACTGGGGGGCTCAGGGTCCCCAAATGCATTAGAAGCTATTGTCCTGTTTCACAATGCCTCAAAGAAACCAGGAACGGGTTGGGAAAAGGGAGACCATGGGACCATGAACACGACACGGGGAAATTCAATGCTGATACTGACTTACATTTCATCAGGAAACGTGAGTTATGCTATAAAAAATAGTATCCCGTATTCTAACTTTCACGTACAGCGTTGGTCAGTATCTTCTTGCGTAGCAGAGAACATAAGATTACTGTTCAAATTAAATTACAGTGGGCAGCTTAGGTCACCCCGGCTAACTTACATAAGAAGGTTAGTCATTTGAACGAAAACTTGTCTGGGCCACAGAACCACCACATTTCCACATAAAGTAGGTGTATCCTCTCTGTTGAGATCGTCTTGGTATGTGCTCTAAAAATAGGCCTACATGGTGGTGAAGTCTAACCCAGTTTGTCCAAATCAGGTTAAGAAAATCAACTTTGACGTGACTTTAAAGTATAGGCAAGAATCTCCAATCATGTCAAAAAGGATTGCGAGTCAGTTCCTTTGAAGCCTTTTGTGATAATTTCAGGAAGTTTTGAAGTTTAAAGAAAACTTGAAAATAATTTAGGATGCTGCCCTGGCTGGTGAGACTCAGTTGGTTGGAACTTCATCCCATAACCGCAAGGTTGTGGGTTTGATTCTTGGTCAGGGCACATGCCCTGCCAGGGTGCAGGCTTGATTCCCGGCTCCTTGGTTTGGGCACGTAGGGGAGGTGACCGAGGCAACTTGACCGCTTCTCCTCTCTCGCATCGATGTTTCTCTCTCTCTCCCCCTCTCTCTAAAAACCATGAAATAAAAAGTGTGCTCGGGCGAGGGCAAAAGCAAATTAAAATAAAATAATTTAAGACGCCTAGCACACAAGGGGAGAGTTGAGGGTGGGGAAGAACTGGTGTGGAACAGAGAAGCTGTGGGTGCAGTGCGTTCTGCTGTGCACGGTGGGGAGCTGGAAGCAGGAAAAAAGGGGAAACCAGTAACTTCCAAGAATTCGTAACATGTCCAGGCAAGCCCTAGTAACATTTTTTAGTTCTTTGACTTTGAAGTATTTTGGAGGGTAGTTGATAAGCTCCCCAGAACATGCAGAGCAACGCACATAGGCAGACTTGTAGAGAGAACAGGAAGTTGAGCACAAGAAACACTGAAGATAAGGGACCACGGGGAGCTGGGCACACACCTCACCACCTGAATTACTGACTCCTTGTTTACCTTCTCTGGGACTCAGGCTCTAGCTAGGCGTTGTTGGGGCTATGGTGTAAAACCTCTAGGAAATCACTTTAATTTCCCTGCAGTCGGTCAATACTAGGAATAGCTGTCACCCGGTGATAAAAAGACTGCAAGTCTGTAGAGGGTAACAGTAATGCGAACACTCATCTAATAGATGAAATGTGCTTGTTTATTATCTGCAACTCTCCCGTGCTCTTGAGCGTTTGTTTCCTAATTTCTCCAGTCCGACGTGCTCCTCCAGTATAATTAAGCAGGGATAACTAATGCATTTTAAATGGTCCCTGCAAGTCTGTTGCTGAAAGGAATTGGTCCTTCATGACCAAATAACTTTGACTGTATATATTGAAATGTCGTAAAAGTCTTATTTAATGGATCTAATGTATATTTACGATGAAGATACGCTGTTACAAGGTTGACAACAGCCCCAGTGAGTGAACACTCCATATCAAAAACTGTCAAAGTGACAAAGTAATAGTAACCATTCGGTATTTTATAGGGGAAAGAGGCATTTAGCTTTGACCTTGTACCCCTCCACCTCTAAGAGACATGGTGGTAATATGTTTAGATCTTCCTTGAGGAAATTGCTTCCTATGAATTTAAGGCATTACTGGCCTCTAGTGGTAATACGCTGTAGTTTAAACATTTCTAATTCTTACGAGTGACTGGAAATAAAGCCATGTTAAATGTTTAGGCTGCCGATGACTTCACTCTCTGAGTTCTGGGTCACCATCTCGAAGCGTACACGCAACGCCATCTCCCTCCTAAAGACGAGGGGCTCTGTCTGTCTTTTGTCCTGGTGGCTGAGTCACCCTCGCCTCTGTGTTTTGAATACTACTGGTTTCGCTGCGAAGTGACCCCCGTTACCGTAGTGCACATGCAGTGGGGTGCACTGGGTCACATTTGTGCTAGCCTTTCTTCCAGGAGTGTTTCGGCCGTCTCGTCTGCAGGCTGCAGACCAGTTTTTACTTCTCTGTATTGTAACAGTTTTTATTTTCTTAAGAGAAAACTTTCAGTTTCTCCTTGAGATGCATGTTTAGACTCATCTCTTTAATTTGATTTTGAAGAATGTCACACTTGAAATACTAGTTTGCGAAGCAGGGTAATGATGTGCCGCTTTTCCTCTCTGTCACGCAGACGTGAAAGGGCCACCTACGCACCGTCTGTCCTGTGGCCAGTCGCCCTACACTGAGACGACGACATGGGAGCGGAAGTACTGCATCCTCACAGACAGCCAGTTGGTGTTGCTCAACAAGGAGAAGGAGGTGAGGTGGATTTTACTGAGAACGGCTACTTCCCTTTTCCAGAGTCGGGCAGTGATCTCGTTTTTATTTGCACTTACGAAAATGGAGGCTTCATGAATGATAAACCGTAAGCAGGTCTAACGGGCTGCCAGCGTCAGAATGACGTGCGAGGGCCGTGCAGAAATGAGTTCTTCAACGAGATAGGCCTGGATTTCCTTAAGGAACAGTGAAGGAGATGTGAGTGATTTGGAAAGAGAACGGACTGGATTGTGTAGCCCCGGCCCCCAAAATGGCACACACGGCCTCTTGGGCAGGACATCAGCCTGGCTCCTAACCAGGGACAGATGGGACCGTTAGTGGGTTAATTGAAGAGATTTAATGAAGGGACTGTTCACAGAGGCGTAGGCCACATAAGGGACCCCCAAAGCGTGGTGAGGCACCCGAGAACTAGCAACAGCAGGAGGCAGTTACAGCTCTAGACCCGCGGGTCGAGGGGAGGGAGCAGTGTCTCTGGAAGCCCGAGAACTGCAGTTGCCCCAGAGGGCTGATGACAGTCGCCATGACTCTGCACAAAGACCGTGGCCTCCGCCAGTGCCCATGGCTGGTGAGGGGGACATTCCCACTCTCTCCTCCCGCCTCCCACGGTCTTGCCCGTGTGACCTGCTGGCCAAACCTAACCTGAAGTCAGAGGAAGAGGTCGCCCTCACTGTGTTCCGCGGAGGTCTGCTTCCTGCCACCCAGAGCGAGGGGGAGTAGGCTGGAGAGGTGGGCGGAAGGCAGGTAGTTCCAATGACCGTTCTGTCCCGCTAAATTAAAACAAACAAAAGTCCTGAATTTACCGTATCCTGTAACTGCTTTGTTCCTCATTTTGCTCAGTGTGTAGATCCTTCCACATCCAGAAATTCATTTGCTTATTGATGATTTATCAGGTAGTTGGTGTCATTCTGATGTGGTGGAGCCATTGAACCACTTATTCCCAACCCCCACAACAAAAAAATGTGTGAGTGTGACCTTGACAAAGAGGAGGGAAAAAGGGAAGAGGAGAAAAGATCCAGTTCAGTGAAGGAGAAAGATGAATTGATATCTATATCTATATATATATATATCTGTAGAATCAACTTAGTAAATAAAATATTTAATATTACATTTCATTAAAATTTTTAAAACTGCACCCTTTTCTGGAGCAGTCTAGTACCTGTTATGTTTATATTGACTAGACACATAATAAAAGCTGGTAAAGGGAATATTAGTGTAGAAGATTTGTAGTTATCCAATTTGAATAAACAGCTAATTCAGAATGCACATTTTAACCAATCTACTCTGTCATCAGTTTTTTATTAGAGTTATTAATACATTAGGGCCAATATGAACAGATCATTTGCCATCCTTACGCCCTTTTCTGCATTTTATTCAGCTTAGTACTGTAAGAAATGTGACAGCCTAAGGATAGATAGCATGAGCATGCCTTCTCTAGAACCAGGATATAATCCATTGATTAGGTATTACTAATCAATCGAGCAGTACAGGCCTGGGTCCCCTTTTATCTGATAAAATAACTGTCCATAATGATAATTTTTCAACACAAAATCTTAGGTACTTTATCCCTTTTTATGCCAGTTCTCGTGAGAAACCCCAGACACCTGGGGAGCCCTTCACCTCTGTACTCACAGCTCTGCGCATCTCCTTTCCTGGCTTCGCCTTTCACTCACTTGTTTCCACCTGTGACCACCTAAACCCTCTCACTGTGCCCCAAGTCCATTGGCCCCAAGCTCAGCTGTTGCTTCCACCTCCCCCTGAAGGAGTCTTTTAACTTCTTGGTCTCGTGAGAACCTCTGTCTTCCCTAAGGGCACTGTCTTCTGTGAAGTCCTGTCAAGTGCTGACTCTCTTCCTCCCATAGCCCTCAGACCATGCTGCCTGTAGTGGGTGCTCTCCTTCATGGCACTTCCTGTCTCTTCTTTCGCATTTTCCCTAAAGAGCTCCAACTCTGAATCTCATGTCACAGTCATCTTCCAAACCCCGGTCATCCATCTATCTATCATCTCTCTCCCTCCCTCCCTCTTTCTCTCTCCCTCCTCCTCTCTTTCTCTCTCTCTCTCTCTCTCTGGTTGTTGATTTTTGTGACTGGCTCATTGTCGTTTTCTCCAACACTGCTCCAGCCTTAATTTGTGATTCTGTATCTGGAGACGTGATCCTTTCAACACATGGCTTTCAGCTCCTTGAACTCCTCTCTTTCCAGAGTTTTCCTCCACCTTCCTCACTGCTACAACGTCTTCACATGCTCAGTTGCATGCATGTTACTCTGACCGTCACCTCCTGTCATTGTAGCTCATCCCCAATTCCAAAAATCCTTCAGTCCTTGTGGGACCCATGGTCTGTTGATCCCATCACCTTGTCTGCCCCTCATACCTCTGCTATCCTCCCTTTCCTCTTCACCCAGCCCAAATTTTATGGTCGGTCATTGTCATCGCTCCCTTGCACACTGCTTCCTTGCCCTTGTCTTGAGTCATCACACTCACTTGGTACCAAGGTAGCAGCTCACTGAAGTCCCACTCATTCATCCCCTGCCCTGCGGTGTCATGTGCCTGGAGAGCATCACTCCGCCGTGCTGGAGGTCTTTCAACTGCTGGCTGAAGACTCCGTGTGAGCCCCTAATGCGTCTCAGCGATGACAAAATGGTCTCCTAGGCCAGCTGTTGTCCAGCTCTGTGGGATGAGTGTGTGGTGAAGGGCCAGTTTTTTCTCCCCACCTCATTGTGAATAATAAAGTACAATAAAATGAATTCCGAAAAATGAGATTTTAAAAAGATAAAAATGCAAACCCAAATTTGTATTAGATTTAACAAAAATAAAATTACAGTTCAGTAGCTATCCACAGAGTGATCCTGACATAGAAAAAGAAGGAATAAAATCACACAAATATACATATTCATGGCAAGTGTGCTGTACAGTGAGACATGCCCACTGACCACGCCAGGCACGCCTCCTCCCAATTTCTGCGCTGTTAAATTGTCGTCAGTAACAAAACAGTTTGCAGAGCAGTGCGGGACATTGGGCCACACTTCAAGTAGCACAATCCAAAGTGACTTCCTACATGGTTCTTTTGCTTGGTTCTTCCTCTGTTCTGATCCCAGCTCTGTTAGCCTCACAGCTGACCACTTTGCTACTTCTTGCTTCAATGAGATGATTCACGCCCCGGATGAGAACTGCGTTACCGTGCCCGCCTGTCCACTGGCACATCTTTCCTTATACCACCCCCTTACTGTGGTCTGACCATCCGCAGTCCGACGGCCAGCCCCTGCACGGGCGCCTGTTCCAAGGAAGCAGCTCTAGCTGTTCCCCCACCCCTTTTACACCTTCCATGCTTTGCTCTCCGCTAGCTCATTCCTGCCCGCATATGCTATTATTTCTCTCATCTAGAAGAAAAAAACAAGTCTGTATCAACCTCACTTCTGCCTCGAGTTACCATCCCTTTCTCTGCTTCCCTTAACAGCAAAAATTCCTGGAACCTGGAAAGCCCGCTGTCTCCAATTCCTTTCTTCTTGTCCTCTCTTAAACCAACTCCACTCAGACTCTGATCCAGGGGTGTCCGACCTTTTGGCGTCTCTAGGCCACACATTAAATACACAAACACTGACAAAAACTGATGAGCAAAGAAAAGCTTTCAAATAAATTTACGATTTTGTGTCGGGCCACATGCGTCCCACGGGCCATGCACTGGAGACCCCTGCTACCCATACCGCTCTGTCCAAATTGCTCTCGGTCAGCTCACTGGTGACCTCCAGATTCCTAAGTCCAGTGGTCAGTTCTCACCTCACTTCATTTGTCAGTGGCGTTTAACGCAGTTGATGGCTCATTCCTGTTCCTAGAGCAGTTCTCTTCACCTGGCTTCCACGGCACTGTGCTCTCTGTTTTCCACCTGCCTCTCTGACCGCTCCTTCTGAGTCGTCATCTGCAGATTTGTCTTCTTTCCGTATCTTTACAGGGGGCGCCACAGAATTCAGCCCTCGGATCTCACTTCCTCAGGCATCTCATCCAGTCTTAGGACTTTAAACTCCCTCTGATGCTGATGGATTCCTACTGTTACATCTCAGGGCCACACATCTCTATTCTCTAGACTCACACCTCCCTCTGCTCACTACACACCTCTGCGTGGATATGGGATGGTCCTCTCCAGCCTGCCCTGCACCGAGCCCCCAGTCTTCCCTCCCACGCTGGCCAGAGGCCATCCCTATCTTCGTTAAGGACAGCTCCACCCTTCCAGGTTTCCAGGGGCTTGCTCTGATCCAGCCATTCTGGCCTCGGCACTGTGCTCAAGCACATCAGGCATGTCCCTGCCTCAAGGCCATGGCCTGGGCTTTTCCCTTAAAATATTCGAAGGACTCACTTTCTCATTTGCTTCCACTCCTTGCCTATGTAATTACCTAGCCACCTCTTTAAAATCACAGACCCTCCTAGTATCTCCATCCAGCACATCTGATCTAATTACGTGGCTCTAATTTTTTGCCCCTTATATGGCATTTGCCACCTTCTGAAATGTTGTAGAATTTATTTATCATGTTTATTGCCTTTCTTCCAGAATGCAGGCATCAGGGCAAGGATTTTGTCTGTTTTTTTCATTGCTGTATCCCTCAGTGCCTAGAACAGTTCTTGACACATAAGTAAATTCTCAGTAAATATTTGTTGAATAAATTTAGAAAAAGCCAAATTATAAACTTTGATTCCTGAAGGTCCATTTTCTTCATGTAAGTTTGAGAGGAGATGAACGTTTCCTTCTATCTCTTTTTTTGTGTGTTATAAATCTTCCCAGAACATGAGACTTAATTCCATATTTTTTTCCTAAAACTAGATAAAAGATGATAAAAAACAATCCATAAAAATGCTTTGCCATTGTTGAGTATGTGATTCCATCTTTATTTATTGAGCATCTATTATGTGCACAAGTGTTGTGATTGCAGTTTTATGGGGGACATGTCACCATAAATCAAAAGTCAGAGCCATGTGGAACGCCCGCCATACAGGTGGTGTTTGTACAACACTGAGAACGTGCGAAATGTCCCCAGACTAATCTGCTCCAAAATGGTGAATTTTCTGTTAAGTGGGTTTCACCTCAATACAGTATTTTTTTCTTAACATTACAATGCAACACAGGGAAAGTCTAACTGAAACTTTGCTTGGAGTGGGCCA